>QLSR01001478.1:968911-994219 GCA_031780015.1 Citrullus colocynthis
AAAAAAAAAAAAAAAAAAAAAGGAAAAAGAAAATGAAGAAGAAGAGAACTATGAGAAATATTGATGGTGTAGCTTAAACTAGTTGCTCATTAATGTTGAATTAAATAAAGTAATCCAAGGAGTTACCTGCTCTTTCTACATGTTTACAGGACTTGTGTATCAATCAATGCTGTCAAACAATCATAACAACAGTCCTCCTACTCCCAGAACCAGGTTGGAAAGGCTTCTTAGGGAAAGAGAGCTCAGGAGATCAAACCGGTCTTCTCTCAATGAAGAAGCACGAGATGCTTACAGTCTGGGAGAAGTCAACAGTTACGATCTCTTCACATTTGCTGGTGATAGTTGTGGGTCATTTAATGAGGAAGAGCTCTTAGAAGGGATATCAGTGGTAAAAGATATCTTTGATGGATTCCAAAGGCCAGAAGGGAGGACTTCTAAGCAACGTCTTCTAGTTGTAGCAAACAGGTTACCTGTATCTGCTGTTAGGAAAGGGAAGGAGGCATGGCATCTTGAAATCAGCGTGGGTGGTTTAGTCAGTGCACTTTTAGGTATGTTATGTCTTGTTAATTTCATCAGGTTGATTACAACGTCATCTTTTACCTTCCTCAGTTTCAATTTCATGCATATCTTGCAAATGCAAAAGTCTTTTACTTCACTCATTTGTCTAATTTTTCTTCATTATTTTGTGAACTTTATATCATAACTGAAGGTAAAAGTGTTTTTCCCTTCTAAAGGACTAAAGGAGTTCGAGGCAAGATGGATTGGTTGGGCTGGTGTGAATGTACCTGATGAAGCAGGACAGAGAGCCTTAGAGAAGGCATTAGCTGAAAAGGTATGTTATATGATGACCCTTGAATCTTTCAAATCTGATCAATAATGCTACATTGGTATCACATACAAACCCTTTGAAGTGTACCTGAAGTCTATATGATCACACAATTTAAGTAACTTCCATGCTTACTAAGTTTCTGATTGCAGAAATGCATACCAGTCTTTCTTGATGAGGAGATTGTTCATCAGTATTACAATGGCTACTGTAACAACATCTTGTGGCCTCTATTTCATTATCTTGGTCTCCCACAAGAAGATCGGCTTGCAACAACACGAAGTTTTCAGTCACAGTTTGATGCATATAAGAAGGCAAACCAAATGTTTGCTGATGTTGTAAACAAATATTATGAAGAGGGAGATGTTGTTTGGTGTCATGATTATCACTTGATGTTTCTCCCAAAATGTCTTAAAGAGCACAATAATACGATGAAAGTTGGTTGGTTCCTTCACACCCCATTTCCATCCTCAGAAATACATAGAACTCTACCGTCTCGTTCAGAGCTGTTGAGATCTGTTCTTGCAGCTGATTTAGTTGGGTAAGCCGTTTATTTATGTTGTGCTGTCTTTTGACATGCATGCCACCATTTTAATGTTTTCTTATATAAGATTGGAACCTCTTTTCTTATTTAAAATAAGAACTAAGGGAATTTTCATTTTCTCTGAATGTTGTGGAAGTGAAAAAAAGAAATGGAGCTTGTTTATCTGATTATATTTTTTTATCTTTTAGATTCTTATTGTAGCACATAAGTCTTTAATGAAAGCTGGATGGAACACATTTGTGGTTTGTTTATATATTCGGAAGTAAATTTTTTCCCTTCAACTTGCATTTTCCAATGCGTTGACTTTATAATTTTTTGCTATTAACTGTCTGGCTTAGATATATTATACTAATAGGAGTAACATTTGCTCTTCATAGCTCATGAAAATCAATGCAGTATGCAGTGCCTGGAAATAGAATTTTCTATTGAACAAAGGATTGAGCATCTGTTGCCTATATTTTATTGTCAATAGCTTTGCCGCATCGACTCTAATATCTTATCATAATTGATTTCTGAATTCTTGGATTTTCAGCTTGTAGTTCTCAAATGTGCTACCGTCTTCATATTGTGCCTTCTTAATAAGGGTCTGCTAGGAAGCATTTTTCTTTCCTGTTCTTTATTATACTCTAATATCTTGTAATAATTGAGCACAAATTATCTATATTATGTGGATTTCCAACTTATTATTATTCTCTTCCATCATATATTGTGCTTGTTAAAGGTCAGCTTAGTCAAAACATTCTTTTCTCTTGTGAGTGTTGCTTATTTCAAGCTGTGGGCCTAAATGACACGTCACTTCTCCTTCAGTTTCCACACATATGATTATGCCAGGCATTTTGTTAGTGCCTGCACACGTATTCTTGGATTAGAGGGTACACCTGAAGGAGTAGAGGATCAAGGAAAACTGACTCGCATAGCTGCTGTAAGACTAATTGATTATTTTGTTTTTCCTTCAATGTAGCGTTGTACAGAAAATTATATTCTTGCAACGGAAGTATCTATTGTCTAAATGTTTTATTTTTTTGAGAGAATTCACTGAAGTCATTTGCAATATAATGTTTTGTATTTTCTTCTTTTGGGTCCTCAAACTACAGTTTCCAATTGGAATAGATTCTGACCGATTCATTCGAGCTCTTAAACTCCCTCAAGTCCAGGATCACATTAAAGAATTACAAGAAAGATTTGCAGGACGAAAGGTAAGAATTTCCTTTCCTTCTACTCCTAAATAATCCCTTTTGCCTATCACCTCCAATGCTGTAAATCCTATATACTCAAGGTTCGCAGAACTTTAGTTCTTTTGCTGTATTTGTAAGTGTTTTCAATGAAGCTTGTTTATAAGCTTCATTTTGCTTACTATGTCTTATGGTATTAAATCTCTTCATTCACGATAAAAATTAGTGAAGTGATCACTGCATTTTTTGTGGTAAGGTTACTTGAGTAACTCTGTGTTCTCCCAGTTCTTCTGATGCAACTGACATCACCAGGTAATGCTGGGTGTTGATCGTCTTGATATGATTAAGGGAATACCCCAAAAGATTTTGGCATTTGAAAAATTTCTTGAAGAAAATCCAAAGTGGCGTGACAAAGTAGTTTTGCTGCAAATTGCAGTGCCAACAAGGACAGATGTTCCCGAATGTATGATCATTCTTTCTTAAACATGATATTTACATACATTATGTACTTCCTATCACGAGTTGTCAAGCTATTCTGTATTTAGTCGGTATTAATTGTTGGTTTTTGAAATTGATATTTCAAGGAAAAAATGTCTCCTCTTTAATTTCCTAAATACATTATTTTTTGTGTTATCTTGAAAAAGAGGAATGGAGCATTTAAAGATCTCGCCTTATTTGCTGCTTAACAGATCAAAAGCTAACGAGTCAGGTTCATGAGATTGTTGGGCGAATTAATGGGAGATTTGGCACTCTTAGTGCAGTTCCAATACATCATCTGGTTGGTTTTTCCAATTGATTTCTAATGGCTATGAGTTATTTGCATGACTGTAAGTTGAAATGTTCAAGGTAGTTGCATTATACTCGCTAACGATTATTTGCACGACTTTAATATTCAGGCAGGGAAGATGATCATTCTTTTTTATCATGGTGGAGAAACTTAACTAATGTCAGTTGTTGAAACTGAAAAACTGTTCTCTGTCATTCTTTCTATTGCCATATTCGATTAGGTATGCTTAGTTAAAAACGTTTGATTCCA
Source organism: Citrullus colocynthis (assembly GCA_031780015.1). NCBI lineage: Eukaryota > Viridiplantae > Streptophyta > Magnoliopsida > Cucurbitales > Cucurbitaceae > Citrullus > Citrullus colocynthis. Next base: position 972,490 of record QLSR01001478.1, read on the forward strand.
TTAAAGAAACAAAACGTTGTTTCTGGCAAGAGTATAATTACGAGTAAACTTGCATTATCATGAATTAGGGAGGTGTAAAATTGTTCTCCTATCTTTATTTCAGTCTGTAGTCATTATGTTTTGAAGGCCGGGATTGTGACTGGCTAAAAAGTTTACAATGTTGTTTCTCATTAAGTTAACCAGCAGCAACATTCAAAACATTGTTTCTCTCATCTTGCCTTCAATTTTTAATGTGGCTTTTCTGCACTTGGTAACTTCATTTTGAAGCCCGGGAGCAACATTGTAAACTTTTAGTTGCATCATTATGACTGGCTATATGAACACATCTATCCTTGAAACTTAATGACTAGAATTTAGGTTTCTTAAAAAGCGATTTGATTACTGGTTTGCTGATGGATCAACAACGACTTATGAGATGCTCTCTTTGTTTACAGGATCGTTCCCTTGACTTCCATGCATTATGTGCTTTATATGCGGTCACTGGTACTTATCTTTATGGTGTAATTTTCATGTTTGTGATCTAATATATTCCTATTTATCCACGCCTACTTGTAAGATTTATAGGAACCATGTGGCATCAAGAAACAAATTCTTAATTTCATAGAAAAAAGATATGGCCAGTTGAATAATCCTGGGTAATTGAGAAACATCAGGCTCAATAGAATTCTCCTCAACCTCCTCTTCCATAGTCACCTACGAATGTCATATGGTTAACCTTACTAGTAAACTATTTCATGTACCAACCTAGGTCCCTAACAACCATGATGTAACTGACCAGAGATTTCTTGATTGTTTCTCGCAATTTTTGTATCATAAAGCAAGTGATGCCTCAGTAATTGATTTGATGTGGGGCAAATTATAAATGCAAATAAATTGTGCATGCATCTTCACTGATTTCTTGGGAAGTGTCTTACACTTGACTCTGACCTATGAGCAGTGCAATTAGTAAACTACCTATGCTTAGCTAATCCAGTGAACATTATTAATTGCCACAAGAAAAGAAAAAAAGAAAAAAAAAACTTTGTTTAGGTTTTGACATATGTAAATCTTTAATTTTACCTTGTCCTTTTGTCTTTGCTCTTATGCAGATGTGGCACTAGTTACATCTTTGAGAGATGGAATGAATCTTGTGAGCTATGAGTTTGTTGCCTGCCAAGCTTCCAAGAAAGGTGTTCTTATTCTAAGTGAGGTAATCCACATTTTATTTTCTTTGAGATTTTGAAAGACTAGGTTATGTTTTTTCTTTAGGATATAAACCGGATCTGAGCAGCTTATGATACCATTTCCGATGCTGTAATACGATGATCTTCATATTTTTGTAGTTTGCAGGTGCAGCACAGTCATTAGGTGCCGGTGCTATTTTAGTTAATCCATGGAATATCACTGAAGTTGCTGCTTCAATTGGTTATGCTTTGAATATGCCAGCTGACGAAAGAGAAAGGCGACACCATCATAACTTCATGCACGTTACAACTCACACATCCCAAGAATGGGCTGCAACATTTGTGAGGTATTGATATGCACTGGTGACATGAATTTAGCTTAATTCTTAACTCCATAAGCTTCTTGTCTGTTGAACTTCAATCCATCTCTAACATGTTTTAACTTCCATAGTTCCATGTCCCAAGAAAATTAAACAAGAGGATCGTTTGAGATTTTGCTGTTTCAGTAGTTTGAGTTGCACTAACAATTCTACTTGCCAAATGAGGATCGTGTAATGGGATCTTTCTATTCGGTTCAACATTTGAAGAGATCATGTTAGGTACCTTGATCTTGATGAAAAGAAATTCTTTTTCTTTTAACGATTCCCATGTCCTGTTCATAACTTAGGCAGCAAGAAGCATATGGAGAGTAATGATGAAGGAGATTAAATCCACACAATTGCTCCTTCATTAACAGGATATCTTGGGTGGGGAAATCGTGAAACATAACTTAAGCATGTAACATTATATGAAAATGAATCGGTTGACGATCTGTTCATTTCTTCTGCAATTTGTCCCTAGAAATAATTTTGTTAGGATGAAACTGCGCTTGCTGTTTGTCACGTTTCTGGGGATGGTTTATGAGACTTTCTCGTGATGTTTGACTTTCAAGTTTTTTGTCTGAAGTTTTAGACAAATTATGAAGTTCTCTTGGCTGTAGCGAACTCAACGACACCATAGTTGAAGCTCAGATCAGAACCAGACAGATACCACCTTTTCTTCCAATTAGAGAAGCAGTGAACTGTTATTCTCGCTCACACAATCGATTGGTTATTCTGGTATTCACCAAAACTATAATAGTGGCTAATATGCAATAACTGCTTATTTGAACTGGTTTTTCTATAATTTTGTTCAATCCTTTATTATTCAGGGTTTCAATGCTACCTTAACAGAAGCAGTTGATCCCCTTGGAAGAAGATATGGCCAAATAAGAGACATGGATCTTAAAGTACATCCAGATGTGAGAGAGCCCTTGAAGAAGCTTTGCGATGACCAGAACACTACAGTGGTTGTCCTCAGTGGGAGTGACAGAAGTGTCCTAGATGATGTAAACTTGTTCTTCTGATTTAATGCTTATTCCCCCCCTTCTGTATCTCTTGGTTGTTTTGGACTTGAATCTGCTTCATTACAGAATTTCGGCGATTACAACATGTGGTTGGCAGCAGAAAATGGGATGTTTTTACGTCCGACAAAGGGCGAATGGATGACGACAATGCCCGAAAATTTACATATGGACTGGGTTGAGAGTGTTAAGGTATGAACTAGGAAGAATGATACTATATTATTCAGTTACTTTCAGTACCATCCTTTCTGTTCCTTATATCTCTCTGGTCATGAATGTTAGCATGTTTTCGAGTATTTTACGGAAAGAACTCCTAGATCCCATTTTGAGCTTCGCGAAACTTCACTGGTGTGGAACTACAAATATGCAGGTATGTAGCATTTACCATACTAATGAGTTTCCTCTAGAATTTTTCTCGTAACTGACTTGTACTGAACTAGATGTTGAGTTTGGAAGACTTCAAGCGAGGGACTTGTTGCAGCACCTATGGACTGGTCCAATCTCAAATGCATCGGTTGATGTTGTCCAAGGCAGTCGATCAGTCGAGGTTCGAGCAGTTGGTGTTACAAAGGTGTGTTACAAATTTTAAAAATGAAAACTGAACTTTCAATTTTGCTCTTAAAGTGTGAACTGCATAGTGTATATCTAGAACTTGAAATCTCAGATGAGCCTTTTACATAAAGAGAGAAGAAAAAAGGCCACAGAGAAATGGAACGATGATCAAATAGATCATTAACTATTTAACATTTGTGAGAACAGGGTGCTGCCATTGATCGAATATTGGGAGAAATAGTTCGTGATAAAGGCATAAACAAGCCTATTGACTATGTTCTCTGTGTTGGACACTTCCTAACCAAGGTATGTACATTCAACTACAACGAATGATAAACTCAATTGTTGACAAGAACCTTACAAGCAGTACAGAGACATGTTATTCATCTATGACTGCCTAAGTTTTCTTACTTTCATACACAATTCATAAATTCTCGTATGATGTTTCAGGATGAAGATGTCTATACATTTTTCGAACCCGACCTTCCTTCTGAAGTGCCACCTGCAGCAAAAACAACAGTCGCCAATCCATTCGGAGGAGTACCGGTGCCAAAGATCTCAAACAATGGAGCCCCACCAAGCAGGTCGGCACGCCTCAAGAAACAGCGCTCCCTTTCCATTTTAGAAAGAAGAGCAAATAGCCATGGGAGTGCAGTGTTTTGGAGGCCTATAGTGCAGGATCGATTGTCGCTGCACGAGGGTTCATCTGTTCTTGATCTCAAGGGTGACGATTACTTCTCCTGTGCTGTGGGGCGGAAACGATCCAGTGCTAGATATCTTCTTGGATCATCAGATGATGTTGTCACACTTGTGAAGGAATTGTCAGAATGTTCAGAGTCAAGTTTAAGTTAGATGAACAAATTGATAACTTTTAGGATCATAGGGAGAATTCTCCATGGTCATTCACAGTGTATTTTAGTGAATAGCAGCAATAAGTTGACATCTTGTTTCCTTTCATTTCCTTTTGGTTCTCACTGAAAGAAATACCATTCAATTAGTTGTTGCAGATGTAACTGAACACAACCCAGATAAATACAAATTTCAAAACCATCTTTTTCTACACAAACCCAGATCCAATTTTAAAGCTTTTGTTCACATTTCATAATCATATTCGATTCATCACCCACAAATAAAAGCCACGAACGGATGAACCGTAAATGGACGAATATCATGAATGAATTCCTAGGAAAAGAAGAGAAAACATCATGCATGAATCCCGAAATACAAATTGCTAGCCCTCGAAGCTTGTTTAAATCCGAGCGCATACGAAGAAAGAGGGCGGGAAACGCTAACCCTAATGCAGAAATTTAAGCTTTCTCTTTAACGAAATCAGTTGTTTCAGACCAAATTGCTAAAAACGAGCTTGAAAATATGAATACGACGAAGTTGGAAGAGGAGATACATAAGAAGAAAGCCATGGATACTTTCTCTTCACTCCAAGCGAGCTCTCCAGAGTCATAGGACTATTCAGAAATCTGAGAGGGGTAAGATCGTAAATCGCAATATTGGGAATTTAGGAAAAAAAAAATTTGGACCATTTCTCGATTTGTGCGTGTCATCCTTGCGCAGGGGCCATGCTAATCTTCTCTGTATCGTTCCAATTTTATCGGATGTCCCCGAAGGGACGATAGCTTACTGTCGACGAGAGAACATAAACACTCATATTTTTTCTAAATTAAGCGATGTGGGATAATATGGGAATGGGCCACGCGTGTAAGCCCATATTAATATTTATTTTCTTTGTTTGTTTACATTTTAATATTTCCGATTCACCGAAATTTATCAATAATTGAGCATTTTATTTAATCTCCGCAAAAAGAAAAAAAGGTTTTAAATCTGTAGAATTTACATTAATTATTTTTTAAATATAATGGCTAAATTATACAAATCAAAGCACCCAAAATTTTAGTGTATGTTTAAATCATGCCCCTAAATTTTGAAATCTTTCATTTCTAATTTTCAAATTTGAAATTCATTCCATATTTATTCTTAAAGTTTAGAATTGGTAAAAGAAAAATATACGTTAAAATAAAAGATGAAAATTGATTTTAATAATTAGTGTAAAACTTAGAAGGCATACATAGAATAAGTTTTCAAATTGTACCTAAAATGATGAGCATTTTTAGAATATAGATGTAGTCATTCCACATTAGCAACATATGAATTGTAAATACTAAGTGTTTCTTACAAAATTATGTAATCATTGAACAAATCCAAGAAGCAACTCTCGACTGTATATTATGAGCATTATGTACTGGAAGTTGGAAGATCAAAATATATATATATATATATATTCTATAAGTGGTAGATCAAGAAGTTTAAGTCATAATCAACCTAAAATGTATATATAAAGTTAAAAGTTTAACAATAAATTTCTAGATTTTTGTTTATTTATAGTTTTTAAATTTTAAAGAACATTTAATAGGTCCCTGTATTCTCTATTTTTGTGTTTAATAGATTTTTAAAATATCGATTATATTTTTAATAGGTCTCTTTATATATTTGAAAATGTTAAAAAGTAAACGTTATATTAGACATAAAATTTAACTTTGTGCTTAATAATATGGTTAGACATCTTTTAAAAATCAATCTATCTATTAAATATAAAATTTAAAACTTAAAGTTCAATGAGACACAAACTATTTTTTTTTCTCTTGTAATACAGTTAATTTTTAATATTTTGAAGATATATTAGATATAAAATTGAAGTTTATAGATTTATTAGGCATTTTAAGGGACTAGAGTCAAAATTGAAAGTTTAGGGACTTATCAACAACAATTTTTAAAACTTAGGGACTAAACTTGTATTTTAACCTTTATATAAATGTAATTTTAAATATATGATGTCTAGATTTAAGTAATATAAGTTACACAATTATTATAAATTTTTATAGAATTATTCCCCTAAGTTGAGAAAAAAAATTATTCGATCAATTTTCGTAAAATAATATAATAAAAATTAAAAGATATTTGTATATTTGTATGCGAGAAAATTAAAATGAAATTTAAGTTTTTTTTAGACATGTTTCAAATGTATTAAAAATTAAAATATATTATATTTTTCAAATATTATGTAAATGTATTTGGTGAAAGTTTTTTTTACAAGGGATCCAATAATTTGAATAAATGTCAATAGAAGATCCATTACCAATATGTCATATGCCTTTTGAGTGGCCAAATTTTGTCCTTCCATACTAAAATGAGTATAGCTCAACTGACGGAAATGAGTATAGCTCAACTGACTTCAAGTATATACTATTGATCTCGATATTTGATTTCTCAAACCCACATATTATAAAAGAAAAAATATATATATCCTCATGTAATCCCCTTAAATAAATGAATGTTTATTTTGCAATTCGACATAATTGTTTTAGGCACATTTTTTGAAAATTTGCTAATAGATTTTTTAGTTTAACTCAATAATAATTAATATAATCTTTCCTCTAAAGATTAAACGTCCAATTCTTAAAAAAAAAAAAAATACATATATATATATATATATAAATTAGTAGCTATTTTAGAAAAAATACATATTTGGTTTTACATTTAAAAATGCTTTTGAAATGCTTCGCCCACCAACCACTTGGACAGAAAGCACTCGAGTGTTTAAGTATTATTATTATTATTATTAGTATTAGTATTCAAAAATCACTTTTTGTGTTAGTCTGCCTAACATGTTCATTTCTTTCAAGGAAATAATGTTTTTAGGCATGATGACAAAAGTGTTCCATCGGCTGGAGAAATAGCGAGGGTTGGATTTTATGAAAATATCTATATTGATAAAAATTTCGAAAAAATATTATAAAAATTGTTTAAAATTATTATAATTAATTAATTAATTTTTGATTGTGACTTAATTAACTATAATTTAGCACTTTTAGTCATATTTTTATAAAGTGAGACAACATTTGAATGTATATTATAATTGTCAATGTGATAGCATAAATTTTAAAAAGAAATGAAAAAATAATTATAAAATGATATAAAATTTAGAAATATTTTAAAGTGAAATATGATTTTCTAAAAAAAGGGTTGTTTTATGTATTTTATTATTATTATTATTATTTTTTTTTTTGGTCTTTAAAATTTGGTCCATTCATTACTCTCGCCCACCACACTCTTACCTCTTTCTCTACAACTCCACCGCGCAGCTGCCATGGCCGACGGCGATCCCCCACTTCAAAATCCCCAAAAACTTCCATTAAAATCCCGCATCCTCCTCCGCCTCCGCTCCTTCGCCTCCGACAAATGTTGCCGCCCCAACATGACCGTCAATCGCTCTCTCATGTCCCTCTTCGAGCCCAAAGTCTCCGCCTCCTCTGCCCCCCACGACGGCGTCTTCACTCGCGACACCGTCATCGATCCCTCCCGCAACCTCTGGTTTCGCCTCTTCGTCCCTTCCCCCACTCCCGACGACCTCCCCATGCCCGTCCTCATCTACTTTCACGGCGGCGGATTCGTCTTCTTCTCCCCTGATTTCTTTCCCTTCGATATTCTCTGTCGCAAACTCGCTCGCGACCTCCAAGCGATCGTTGTATCTGTCAATTACCGGCTCTCTCCCGAGCATCGCTATCCCTCTCAATACGATGACGGATTTGATGCTTTGAAGTTCATCGACGATTTGGATTCTGGTACTTTTCCGGAGAAATCTGATTTCGGCAGCTGTTTTATTGCTGGAGATAGCGCCGGTGGAAACCTAGCGCACCACGTGGTAGTCAGATCCGGCGATTACGACTTCAAGAAGATGAAGATCAGAGGCTTGATCGCGATTCAACCGTTCTTCGGTGGAGAGGAGCGGACCGAATCAGAGATCCGATTCGCAAAGTCGCCGACGTTGAATTTGGAGCGGGCGGATTGGTACTGGAAGGCGTTTTTGCCTGATGGATCAAACAGAAACCATCCGGCGGCGCACGTGTTTGGAGCGGAGGGTGTAAACATTTCGGGCGTGAAGTTTCCGGCGACGCTTCTGATCGTCGGAGGATCGGACCAGTTGCGAGATTGGGATAGAACGTACTATGAGTGGCTGAAGAATGCCGGAAAAGAAGTGGAGTTAGTCGAATATCCGAACGCGATCCATGGATTTTATATCATTTCTGAATTGCCGGAAACTTCATTACTTATTAAAGATGCTAAGAATTTCATTCAGAAAAGGGTGAGTAAATCATCAACTGAATTGAATCAAATTGAATTCCAACTTTCATTGTGACCATCATTCTTCTTCTTCATCTTCTCATAATAACATTTTGTCCACAAATTCGTAGTTTGTTCAAATTTTAGTTTGCTTTTAACTATTTAATTTTAGCTCCTCCCATGGTTTGTATAAAAAAATATCTTTAAACTATCGAAAGTCTCAAAAATGTTTTTAACCTTTCAAAAAAATTTAAAAATATTCATACTATTAGTTTTAAATTGAAACTGTTAAAATTGCTTAAACTTTTTCAAAGTTTAAAAAATAAAGCTTTAAAAGATAAATTTAAAAATTTAAATGGTTCCACGTATGTTGATCCATTTGTTTGAAAAAGCCAATTTTAAAACAAGTACATAGGTATTCTCATTCCTTTTTCATATAAGTGTTCTCATTTTTCTCCTATTTTTTCAATTCTTCACCAATTATTTTCTTAGCAACTAAATAAAATTCAAAGTTTAAGTTAAGACATAAAATTTCACAAAATTTCAACCAAAAAAAAAAATAGTCCACTAGCATTTTCGAAAATAGACTTTTTTCCTCATTTTTTTTAGTGAAATTATTTTGGTTAGGTTAGTCTTATTTTCCAATTGCATTGGTTTCCAAATGTCAAGTTGGAGTAAGAGAGTATTAAAGAAGAGAGAGAAAAAAAACATGAAGATAGAAAAGTAAGATGATATATTAACGGTTTCTATTCATATTATAAAAATATATTTTAATTTTTTGAAACTTTAAAAGTTCAAGAGTACTTCTGATACAAAACATAATGGTTGCCATCCAAAATTAACGGTAATAGTGTTTTTTAAACTCATTTCGGAAGTTTAAGGGTATTTTTGAAATTTTTAAAATTCAAGGGCATTTTTTACACAAATTATAAAGTTTAAGAGTATTTTGTATAATTTGGCCAATCTTAAAACTAGTTTATACTACTAAACTAGAACTTTATTTTTTCAAAACTTTTTTTATCATCCGTTAGCATTCTTACTATAAATTTATAGACTAAATTTGAGATCTATAGGATATAAACTAAAATTAGACATTTGACCTCAATAAGTCTTCAAACCTTAAATTATAGAGACCAAAATAGAATCTCAACAACAAAGAAATTTATATTACAACTTTAACTTTATTTTATGTCTAATACATCAACCAGTTTTAAAATGTTTAAATATATTGCTTATAAAACATACACTTAAAAGATCAAATGTCCACCATACATTTTTAAAGTTTATGGAACTGACAAAACTAAAGAGAAAGCTGAATTGAAAAAAACAACAAATGTAATGTGTTCCTTTTGGAATTATTTGAAGGCTAAGGTGATTGATTTCTTAAGTGGAAATTGGATCTTCAACTGTGAAGATTTTGTTCTTTCACTTTCTGCCAAAAGCAGCTTGCAATTGCAATATCGATTAAAATAAAGGACTATAATGAAAAGGGAGAAAAAGGGTTTCTTTTGGTAATTATTTTAATGTGAGGATGATTTGTAAGTGGGACTATGAGAATAAGCATTATTAGAAAAGGTAAAAAATAATAATAAAATAATAAAAGTATAAAAGTATAATATAATCAGCCGCCTATTTATTTCAGACTTTATGCTCTATTGATTACCATTTAGTTCAAAGTTTAAAATTAAGAAATTTTGGCATTTTGTTTGCATCAGTACTCTGTGAAATTATCGTTTTGATTCCAAGAATATATGTGTGATGGACTTCACCCCCTTGCTATTTGATTCTCGATCTCAATCCTCAAGCTGGCATCTTTAGTTGTTTGGTAATTTCACCTCGTGATGACTTGATTACAAGGCTAAAAAATTTGGTTTTACAAATCAAATCTCATTTGAACCTCTAAAAATAGGCCATCCATAAAATCCTCCAACGTTTTGGTTTTTATCTTTTAAGTTTGGAAATTTTATAAAATGTTGAACAGATAAAAGATCTAATTGACAAAAATATGAAAGTTAAAAGGTCACTTTTCCAATTTCGTTGGTTTCTAAAATAATCCATATAGAGTAGTTAATATCAACCATCCAAGACATTAAATAATTATTTATATTTAATAATTTTGATGTAATTTTAGTATTTTTCAATTTTATCCTTTTTATGATATATGAAGTAGGAGTATTTTTGTCATTTTTCTATTTACCTATAATGTGGCGTTAGAGTTTTCATTGAGAGTTTATCTAAAGTCTTTCCTTCAAGTTGTTTCGAATGATTGGATTTTAGTCTTTGAATTTTTTCTTTCAAGTTCAATTAGGAGACCTTTTTTAATATTGCAAGTAGTGAGTTGCATACTAAGAACATTCAAGTGAGATTGATAATCTTATCTTGTGGAGTGTTTGAATCCTGTAAAAAATTTGTTATTTGTCTCAAGAGGTTTGATCATAAGGTAATTTATGTCTAACCCAATCATTAAAATTGAAATTGAATCGATTTAGGACTTTTAATTTTTTAAAATTAAGAATTCACATATTCAAGAGTTCTTAAGTTCAATTCCTTAAGGTTTTCACTTAAAAAAAAAAAATAACTTTCGATATTAACTTCCTAAATATCTCATACAACTTTTAACTACTTGTTAAAGTTCCTATTTTATCTCCATTATATAATACTTTTCATGTTTAAATTTGAAATTTACCACACACTTATTTAAACTTTATCTTACAACTAGTTCTTTTTTCTTACTGTGCAATTATTAATAATGATTTTAAGAATCTCAAACTGAGCCAATTTTCTTCAGTCCCAAGGGCCTTTTGGATTAAGAACCTTTTCTGTCATCATAACCATTGGATTAAAAATTTCATCTTTGGCCCCTTTTAAAAAATTGGACCCATTTTATCTTTAGGGCCGAAGTTAGGTTTACAAAAGGAGTTGCCAATAAATGCATGGTTTGGTTTGGTAGGCTATTTAGTTAGCAGTAATTAAAAACGTCCCCTTTCACACGATGACCAAGTAGATGTTAAACAGACAAAAAAGACATGAATAGGTATTATAATAATTGATAGGAGAAATTTATGTTCGTTTGTTCTAAATTCGGGACTATGTCCAATTAATTCAAAGTTGTTAAATTATGAAATCCAAAAATTGATTGGTGTGCTGTAGAATGCCACTAGTTTTAAAGCAAATTTGACATAACTTTGGTGTGAATCATGTAACTCGGTTGTTCTCCATGGTTAACATGATACCTATCTTGGTATGAAATCGTTAAAGATGGATTAAAATCAAGATACTCTCTGCTCAAAACAACCAACGACTAGAAAACATAGGAAATAGATGGTTTTTTTAGAGTGCAAAAATTAGTTTGAAGAGGAGAAGTTGTTTCAAATTTGGAGAAATCCACTTTCAAATATGAAAATTAAGATTCCAATTCCAAAAAGAAACAAAATAATAATAATAATAATTGGAGAGAAAATAGAACTGTTTTTAAAAATAAAAAAAATTGTTGAAAATAATTACAAATATAGTAAAATTTTATTTTTTATTTGTGATGATCTATGATAGACCCAGATAAACCCAGATAAAAAATAAAATTTTGTTATATATAGTTTGATATTTTTTTATTTATAATAATTTTTTAGAAAATAAATAAATAATAATCCATAAATAAATAAATAATAAAATTTGTTTTGCATGCAAGTGCGACTACCTGTACCCACTCGTCAAACCGAAGCATACGTGCGGTGAGAGACACTATTGCCACCCTATCCACCTTTTGCATGCACTTCAAAGAACTCTAATAATTTTAGTGTGTTTCAAGTGAAAAAAACAAACAAACAGATCAATCACTCTCGTACCACCAAAGTTTAAAATATCAATATCGATGAAAATATCGAGCTCTCGATTGTATGAAAAAATCGATATCGATAAAAATTTTGAGAAACTTAATAGAAATATTGATGAAAATTGTTATAATTAGTTAATGAAACTTTAATTGTAGCTTAATTATATTGGATTTTATGCCCTAAATTCATGGTTTGTAAATAAACAAACAATTTATTGATTATTAATAAAATAATTTGTTATTTTATTTTGTGTTTTAAATTTGTATAACTAAATCTAATAAGGAAATATCCAATGTTATTTATATGACACTTGAATAATATATTGTAGTTGACATATAAGTGAATCAGTTCAAGTAATAACCTAAATGGTCTATAGTATATGGGTAAAGCTCTTATCTTAGAGACATTATGGATACGACGCTTCATGTGTGACATGTGAGTAGAGTATCTAATACAATACTGTGAGTTTGTATAAGACTGGACCATGAAATCATTAACCTCTCTTTGTAACTCCGTTGACTGAAGAGATCAATATTTCACAAGATGATCGTATGCAACTCATCTTAAGCTTGAGTGAGTTATGAACTCATGCCTATGAGGACTCGTCCTTTGATTTGCATGGGTGAGAGTAGTTTGAATCCCCCTACTACAATTTCGAGGCCGATTTTGATGGAAATTTTCCACTATGGGTACAACAAAAATGATTATCTAAAACTCCATTTGGTGACCATCTGGTTTTTTTTTTTATTGGTATTTAGTTTTCGAAAATTAAGCTTATAAACAAATCATTCTACCACTAAACTTCTTGGTTTGTCATCTACTTTTTACCAATAATTTGAAAAACCAAGCTAAGTTTTGAAAACTATAAAGAAAAAAAAGTAGTTTTAAAAAACTTTTTTTTTTTTTTTGGAATTTGGCTAATAATTTAACTCTTTTACTTAAAAAAGATACAAATTGTTATGAGAAATTTAGAGGAAATAAGCTTAATTTTCAAAAACCAAATAGTTACTAAACAAGTCTTAAACTTTTTTGTTGTATATTATCTAACTTTGAGATCACAATAAATTGGGTTAATTTCATGATTAATTTAAAATTTGAAATTAATGACAAAAATAGGGTACATGGAAAAGAAATTTCAGAAATAGGGTTGAGGTTGAAAGTATTGACAAAATTGGGGTAAAGGAATCGTGTACCGGGTACACGATTTCCACATGTTGACTAACCAACCACCGTGGAACACCATGTAGGATGTGTGGACCAATCAAACTCCTAGAAATCGTGTACCGAATACACGATTGACCAGTCAACTTTACGAGAAATTTGACAGCATCATTTTTTTCCTTTTTTTTTTTTTAATTTCTTTCTTCCTTTCCTTCCTACTACCCTCCTATTTTCTTGTAAATGTAGTAGGAAGGAAAAGAAAGAAGAAATAAAATTAAAAAAAGTAAGGAAAAAAAAAAAAAAAGTATGATTCTACATAATTTCCTAGGAATTCCTGGAGGGAGGAGAAGTGAGGAACATAGGAGTATGGTAATCGTGGATCATGTCCACGACTTCTACATGGCAACACGTCAGCAGTTAGCGAGCGCGATCAGCACTGAATGTGCATGTGGCAAGTGAGTTTCATGGACAGGTACACATTTATCCTCAAAATCGTGGACGCGATCCACCATTATACAAATTTGTGGACTTCGTCCACGAGTTAACTGCCCTAAATTTGTCATTTCTTTTTCCCTAACCTTATTTTTGTCATTAAATATTAAAATACCATTATTTTAAAAAGATTCCAATAAATTGCCTAACATCTAATAACCACAAATGAAAATTTGTGTTAGCCACACTCAAAAACTCCCCTTAGGGTCACCATGACACTCTGGAGGACCATCGTGATGCTATCTTCTTCGTGACATTATGTTGTTCTATTTTTCTATAGATAATACTTGGATGCATCTCTAGATGCAATCGTTTTTATGCATCCTCCTTTCATCACACTCGTATAAAAAAAAGAATTAAAATATTTTCAAAAAGAAATAATGAGAATTTTCTATATTGCAAATTATGATTGGACAATTTGATGTGGCACACAAATATAAGTGCTACTGCTACCTGGAATGCATTAAGCATTTTTCTTTCTCTATTTCCTCTCCATATGCACTTTGAAAAACATCACTACAAGAATTCAAATTTTTTTTCGACATCTAAATATGTGAAGAAAAGCAACAAAAAAGTCGTCGAAAAAAATAGCCATCTAGAAAACTTCACTAGGAGAGATTTTACCGACGCTAAAAATTAAAGGTCCTCGCTCTCCCTCCCAGGTAATTAGGTATGCATTACCCATCCTCTGCATAAGCTACATTGATAGTATCGACAAAGGTGCTCACCAAAATCAAACAAAAACAAATCAAAATAGAAGGGAAAACCAAACAACTCAACTCCTTATCCGACTCTACATAACCCATTTTTTGCTTTAAAGCTTATGACGAGTTTGTGACGTAGAAAGACCAATTATATTTTGTAACCAACTAGTCGAGTACCAAATATTCAAAATGAGGTGAAAAGGTGTTTGGTTGGTAAGAAACCTCTCATCACCACTAGTTGCTCTTTTGGATTTTCAATATTGAAGTTTAGGCTTATGACTAAATATGCATGCTGTCCTGTCACACATTATTCTTCACAAATATTAATTTCTCTTCTTCAGATAAAATTACTAAATGTAGCTATCTCATTTTTTTTTTTTTTTTTTTATTGGCCATCTACTTCAACAAAAACCGTACATACACACAATTTCAAATATCAAAACCAAAACTTATTTTTTAAGAAAAGAAAACTTGTTTGATAATTATTATGTATTTTGGTTTTTGAAATTTTAAAAAACATTTTTAAAATTAATGTCGAATTTGAGAAACTTATCATCCCTTTTTTATTTCTTTCTTTTTCTTATAAACTATGTTTCTTTTAATTATTAAGTTTGGTCATTAGTTTATGTTGAATCATCCTTTTGATTTGAAAACTTAAACGGAAGAGTAAAGATAAATTTAATATTATATTTAATTGGGATGGGTGCTGTTGGCATGACTGACTCCACTATTTGAGTCGTTAACTTTCTAGAGACTTGCAAACTCTAGATATACATTTGAGATATCTTGGGCTTAGGCTTGGGCTTGACAACTCTCAACATCCCTAACCTAGTTAAATTACACTTTTTCACAGAAAAAAATAAAATAAAATAAGTCGTCCACGGCATTTAGATATAGTAAAAAATAAATAACATCTAATTATTGCTTAATTTAATTTTATAACAATATATGGTAAGAATAATAATAATTAAGTATACTCTTGCAACTTAAATAACGAATGCGACAGCCTGTCATTTTCTTCCAAAAAAATTGCTTTTGAAAGACGTGAAACTTTAAAGCTTATCCAAATAATTTTAGAAAGGTTGAATTGGATTCATTTTACCATCCAAACACCCTTCCTCGCCCCTCTCTTTCTTTCTTTATCTGTTTGTGTTATGTCTATGAAGCCACGTGGATAAAAACACACTATAGAAACATAAGAATATTTTTTATATATTGGCATGGGCACAATATTCGATCAAACCAGATCTGGTTCGTTTTGATTGACGTAGGAAAAAAGTATTTTTTAAAAAAATTTATTTTTATTTAAATTCTTTTGATAGAAATTATTTAAAATCTATTTTGAGTGGTTGTCAAATACTCTAATTTTTTCAAAATAACTTATTTTTTAAATTAAACATTTAAAAATTGACGAAGTTTAGAAGCAATCAAACAAGAAAAAAAGGGTGAGACCCGAATTAAAACCACTCCATGAGATTCATATGGACTTGAGAAGAGGAAACTTGGGCTTAGGACTAGGTTGAAAATGCTATCATTTTAGTAAAGGTGTATTTGTAAATACAGCAATCGGGCTCAAAGTATAATTAGTAAATGTAGCACAATGCAAAAAAAATAATAAATGCAAATATAAGAAAATTTAAATCAATCTCTCAAAGTCTATCAATGATAGACTATATTGCTAATAGGAGTCTATTAGTAATAGAGTCTATTACTAACAAATTTTGTTATATATGCGATTTTTTAAAAATGTTGTCATATATTTAATTATTAGTCCTAAAAGTGCTACCCATTTCGATTACTCTTTTGGTAAATGGGGTCTGCCCAATGCATGCACTGACTATGAAGGAGAGGAGGCTCTAACTCTGAAATCCTAAAAGTTTCACACTATTTTCATTTTTTTTGACAAGTATCAAAGTGTGTGAGGCAAGTACTATCCAGTGCCAACTTTTCCTTTTTCTTTTATATGTCACGTTTTTCCGTTCTTTCTAAATAAATTTAGCGTTGTTGTCATGTAAAGGCTAAATTATTTTTTTCATATGTTGTGATTTTTGCATTAATGCATACGAATGCGTACACACAAATGCATCTTAGAACATTTTATATAAATTTAAAGTCGACCATGTCACATACCAATTACATAATGATAATGCCAAACATATAATAATACGTTGGTATGATTGTTAGATTAGATGATGACACTTTAGACTAAATTCAAAGATTATGTTAATGAAATTTTTTAATAAAATATTAAATATCACAAATATACAAAAACAAATGTGAAAAATTTGAACTTATGATCACCTAGATGTCTTTAACCATTACATTACACCTAATTTCAAATTGGTTGTTAATGTGACATAGGTTAAAAGATAAATATATTTTAAATTTAAAGATAATAATTTTATTTTTTTGTTGAATTGTCATATAATGTGACAGAGGTTAAAAGATAAACATATTTTAAATTTAAAGATAATAATTTTATTTTTGGTTGAATTATATATTTGATTTTTAAAGCTTCCAATTTAAGTCTAAAAATCTCCTAAATTTTTAAGAGCGTCTAATATATTTTTGAACTTTCAATTTTTTATTTAAATAAAATTTGAAAATTTAACACAAAATTTAAAATCGAAACATTTTTTAAAATTTAAAAGATAAAAAGAAGACCTTAGATTAAATTGGTATTTAAGTGACACGATTTGAAGTATACAATTTATAAATATACTGAAAGAAGGAACGTGTGGTATTTTTGGTGAGAATATTTCAAATCCAATTTGGCCAATTACGTTGCCAATATATTTACAGTTCCGTAACATACAATCAACCAAAGTTGGTGCCGGTGACACTGTCAGTGAAATGAAACCACGTGTTAAATTATTAGAGGGCTGTCATATTCTTATGCTACACAGCGATAGCGTGTTGATCCGAGGCCAAAGAAATGGGATAAAAGAATAAAATATCCGGTGGGACCAACTCCGCCGCTGTTACTGTACCTCCGACGCGGTGGGTTCAGCCGCAATCGTTAGATACGCGCAAACAAAATAATCATTTCAATTCAAACACTTTTACTAATTTTTTTTTAAAGGGAGGTAGGTATGAATGTACGATCAATTAATATTAAATTATATTTCGAGAAAAATATTTTTTTTGGCCCTTGATTTTGGAACCTATCTCTATTTGGTTTTTTTATATTTTAGAATGTTACGCAGTTTTGAGTTTACCTTCAATTTAGTCTTTATGTTAGAATTTTATCTTTGACATTTAGACTTTGTTCAGTTTAATCCCTAGATTTTAAATTTTACATTTTCAACTTTGATTTTTCACTAAATACTCATTTTTCATTTTTAATTTTAATATATGTTAATAAATTTAAAATAACTAACTTAATGATAATTAATTAAGTCTCACTACTTTCCATCACTTTTGAAATAAAATTTAAAAAATTCACTTCATAATTATTTTAAATCAATTTATAAAGATTGATGTCAATGATTGAAAGTGATTTTTTAACGAAAGATTGAGGTTAAAAATGTAAAATCTTGAAATTTAGGAAACAAATTGAAACGAAACTCAAATTCTAAGGATAAAATTATAACATTTTGAAACTTAGGGACTAAATTCAAACCAAATTCAAAACTTAAACACTAAATGTGTAACATTTTGAAAAAATAGAAACTAGACCCAAAATCTAGACACAAAAAACGCATTATTTTTCCTTAAATTTTTGTCAATATATCTTCATTTTTATCGATATTTTTACATTTTCATGATTTCGACATCAAAATGAGGGATAAATTGACATTTTTATTATATCGTTGAAAAATTTAGAAAACATAAAAAAAATAAACAACAAAATGTCATTAATGTAAATATAATATATATATTAAACATTTTAACTTGTTTAAAATCATAAAATGTTTATTTACCAATTTAAAAATATTTCTTAAAGTTTTTGTTTTTCTAATTTTCCAAAAATATCCATTGATATTTTATCGATTCTTGCATTGAAATTTATGTAAAATAAGTCATCGATATCTTAAACCATGGTATGATCAACGAATTATTTTTTATTTTCTTTTAAAGTTTTTTTAGTTTGTGTTTAATAAAATTTTGAACCTTATGAATTGTTTCATAAGTTCATGAAGTTTCAATAATTTTGTGTCTGAACTTTAAAAGTATGTCTAATAGATTTTTTAACTTTTAATATTTGTCTAACAAGTCTTGGTCTCCATTCAATTTATTTACTATAGTTTTCACGTTTAATGAAAATATTTTTTAATTCTTAAACAAATTTTAAAAATAATAGTAAAATTTTTAAGACTACAGTGTCACCGTTTGATACCCATTAGAAAAAGTACTCTTAAATTGTACTTATTGATTCATAAATATTTTATTCTTTCAAAAGTTGCAATATTTTCATCCGACTAATTTCCATCAAAGTTTCAAAACTGTTCCAAAATGAGAAATATGTTAGAATATTAGACAAAAAATTAGGAGATGTAATAGAATGAAAATTGGGGGCCTAAACATTATAACCAACGTTTTTAGATCAGTGTTGCACTCGAAGTTTCATTTTCCATCCAAAATTCTAAATTATTTATACTCAAATAATAGTTTCGAAATATATTTTTCTTTTGGGATAAATCCGATATACGTGCTTTTTTTGTGTATTTTTGTAATGTATTAATTATTAATGGGTTAAATCCAATATCGGGTTGTTATTTTCTATAACCTGAAAACATTTTGATATTTTTTCAAAATGAAACTTAAAAAAAATGTTTTTTTTTTGTGTTGGCCCTTCCTTGGCTAGAAAACCATACCAACAAAAGTCCAATAGATTGGGTCCAATGCGCATGTGAACTCTATAAATAGATGAGTTTTTCTTAATTTTAGAGATTAAAATACTAAATCCTCTAGAGAATTCACCAATCATTAAGACTCTTAAAACTCCTGAAAACTGAATGATCCTTGAAAACTATAGTTTTTTAAGATAAGAAATATTCTTTCAACATTTTAGCCTCAAGAACATAGATCCACACGTTTTGCTTTTAAAGTAAAGAGTACACATAAAGAAAGAGAATCAAAGGATAAAGGATTAGAGATTGAATCACACACTCACTTAAATCAAGATAAATCTAAATTAAACTCCATGAGTTACATTCTTCTAAAAAGTTCGTGCAAACGTAAACAATTATGAAAAGACAAGGAGTAATATGTAACGTTTGAAAGAATGAATATATTTTTAAATAAATGGCAAAGCTTATGATTTTTGTAGCCTTTGTTTTGATTTATGTTTTTTAAAAATATGCTTGTTTTCTTATAATTGTTTGGTAAGTTACTTACCTTTTCTTCCAAATATATTTGAATTATAAGTCAAATTTTAAAGACAAAATCAATTTTTAAAAGCTTCTTTGTTTAGTTTTTCAATTTTGGACTTGAATTTGTAAAACTTTACATTGTTGAGAAAGTATGCAAACGCTATAGGTAAAAGTAGTGTTTATAAATTTAATTTTTAAAATACAAACAAACAAAAAATAAATAAATGATTTAACAAAAAAAAAAAAAAAAAAAACAGCCTACTTTTCTTTTTCAAATTTAATTTGGACTTTGAAGAAAATTTTGAAAATTAGAAACTCATAGATGGAACACTGGAAGTAATGATTATAAATATAATTTTTAAAATCCAACATTTTTTAAAAAAATTGAATGGTTATCAACCTAAATGTAATATTTATTAAAAATACAAGGACTAAAATTTGATATTTGAATAGAAACTAAAATTGAACAAAGTATAAAGTATATGGACCAAAATAATATTTTAACCTATAAAATATTACAAAATTTTAGAATAAGTATTTTCAGTAATGCGTTTAAACTTTCAAAAGTTTTCATTTTAACATCCTTCTACAGAAGGTCTCACAATGTTCTCATGTTCAAATATATTTATAAATTTTTGAAAAGTATGGATGCATATTTATTACATCACTCATGTAAATTAATTTGACAACCAAATGTATAAAGACTTAATTTTGTGAGTAATGTATCTTTTACGGTATCTTTTGAATTAAAATGAAGGGTTGAATTGAATAAATTTTGAAGTGATCCATAGTTTTATATTGAAAATTTACTACAAAGTTAAATAACAAAAATCAAAATAGGAAAGAGTGATTCTTCTTCCTTCAAATCTATGGACATTAATTATTGATTTTAATTGCTTAATTTTCTTCCTACTTTTTGTTGTACTAAAATATCCTTTTTTTTCAAGAAAACACAAATCTTGTTTCCTCATCCTCCTTAAGCAAAAAGGAATTCACATTCCTAAAGTAAGCATTTATAAAAGAAAAACATACGTCCTTTATTATATTTTATTATTAGTTTGGATTGACTTAAAAAAAAAAAAAGTATTTATTAGAAAATTCATTTTTATTTAAACTCTTTTGATCAAAACAGTTTAGAATACACTTTACAATTCATTTTTAGTGAGTGCCAAACACTGTATTTTTTTTTCAAAATAGCTTATCTTTTGGCATGTTTTCTTTTTAAATACTTTTTTAAAACAAGGAAATTTTAAGAAAAAGTAGTGCTTATAATCTTAATATTTAAAAATTGAACAAAAACAGTTATTAAATAAGATTTAAGAAGGACATAGGCATATACGACATCTAGCAAGGACATAAGCAACAAAGCCGAAAAGATAGCATTATTTGGGTCAAAAGTAACAACTTAGGACCAAAATGGGCCAAGGAGAAGTGGTTGGCTTAGGCCTTGGCCCAAGTGAGTGTACTCGAGTTTCTAGGTCAACTACCTCTATAAATAATACATCAAGATAGCTCTAGGAAAAGCAAGTCTTTTCAATCAAGTCTTTTATAATACTCTGTAACAACCCCAAATCATTGGGGTAAATCCTCTTAGTAAATAAGTTTAAGTTATTATGTGTGAAAAAAAAAAAGATAATAATAATAAAAATATAGTTATCCTTATATATTCATGCCTTTATTTAAGCTAAGTTGGAATTTAGAAATTTGAGCTAAGGAAAAACTTGGAATTTAGAAAAAAAAAAAAAAAAAGATAATTTTATCTTAGGGCAAGTAAAATAAGGTGATTAATTTTGGTGGGATTGGATAATTGAAGTAAATCTTGGTTGTAGAAGATTTTATTTGATTTTATTTGGATAATTGAAGTAAATCTTGGTTGTAGAAGATTTTATTTGATTTTATTTTGTTTGGTTGGAAAAGAAAAGGGGAAAGGAGGAAGGAATAGGGAATTTGGGTTTTTATAAATAGGCATCGATTTGCGTGCCAAAATAAAAAAAAAAAA
>QLSR01001478.1:999643-1039250 GCA_031780015.1 Citrullus colocynthis
TGTGGTCCTTCGGGGTCACCAGAGGTTGTGTTCCTTCGGGTTCACCAGATTTTGTGGTCCTTCGGGGTCACCAGAGGTTGTGATCCTTCGGGTTCACCAGATATTGTGGTCCTTCGGGGTCACCAGAGGTTGTGTTCCTTCGGGTTCACCAGAGGTTTGTGGTCTTTCGGGATCACCAGAGGTTTGTGTTCCTTCGGGATCACCAGAGGTTGAGTTCCTTCGGGGCTCCAGAGGTTTGTGGACATCCAAATCCAACTGTAGGGAGAGTATAACCAGTTCCCTATGAAAGTATGTTAGATATGCCTGTCTTAAGGCTAATGCACTTAAAGGACTTGGGTGCCAGTATAACCAGTTTCCTATGAAAGTATGTTAGATATGCCTGTCTTAAGGCTAATGCACTTAAAGGACTTGGGTGCCAGTATAACCAGTTTCCTATTGAAGTATGTTGATATGCCTGTTGTATGACTAATGCACTTAAAGGACTTGGGTGCCTAGCCTGGCTCCGGTAGTGGGGTCACTTACTGAGCAATATAATTGCTCACCCTTTTATCTTATTTTTTTTTTCAGGTAAGGGAAAGAACGTGCTGGCGAATGACAAGAGGAATCCTTGATGGCTTCACGGGACCCATAGTAGCTTCCGCTAGTACTGCATGTTTTTAAAGAGTTTTGGTTAAATTGTCAAATTTTGTTTTTGAAATTTGTCTTTTAGTTTGTATTTGGATTCCGGTTCACGAAATTTTTTTATTGGTTTTATTAGGGGTACCCCGAACCAAGATTTCCTTTTTTATATATATATGTTTATGCATTGTTTTTTTTCCTTACTATTTAGCATAGTGTCTTTTTGAAATATGCATGCATTGAGTAATGGTCCGATTAGATTGTATTAGTCGGGTCGTTACAATACTCAAACTCCCTACTCGTTGCACACCTACGCTTTCATCTTGCAGGTCACAGTCCGTGGTGCGTTTTTCCCTACCCAGATTGGAAAGGAGAAAAAAAAAACCCTTTTTATAAAATTGGAAAACTAATAAATTAACTCACGCATAAATCTCTTTAGTGTCACGATTGTTTTAAAAATTTATATTCTAAGAAGATATGTGGTTCATGTTTTGTCACTCTCTAATTCTCTCTTTTTCCCTCTCACTTCATTCATTTCATGGTGCACCCTTGTGATAAAACCATAAAAGGAAGTAAACTTTAAAAAAGAAAGAAAAAGAAAAAAAACTTCAATTCTCCTCACACTTTTGTGACCATGAATTTACCTCATTCATATAATAAATACAACATAAAATTTATTGGCTAAAACATAAAATACAATATATTTGAAGTTAAAATTTTAACGAAAATTATTTTAAATGAAAAAACTGCTGAAAATATTTATAATTAATAACAAAATACACCGTCTATCTGCGATAGACTCCTATTTGAGTCTATCGTGATACAGATAATAGCCCATCGTAGTCTATCACAGTTAGAGAGTGAAATTTTGCTATATTTGTAAATATTTTAATTTTTTTTTTTTTTGGCTATATTTGAAAAGAGCCCAAACTTTAATAGGTAATGATTTATAGCTTTCCTAGAGTTATTATCTCATTTTGGTTCATAAACTTTCAAGTTTGCTCTATTTAGCTTTCCGAACTTTTAAAATGTATTTCATTTTGATATTTGAACTTTCGAATGTACTTTTTTGAACTTTAAAATGTTTATTATAGTCATTCTTGAACTTAGAAAAACAACCACTTTATGGTCATTGCAATTTTGTTGACAAATTAAAACTTAAATATCAAATTCAATTTTATATCTAATAAATTAGTTAATTCTTTTAAAAACATTGAATATGTCATGAAATAGAAAATAAGATTTCTTTTGTATAACAAAGTGATAGTTAAAAAAATTCAAGCCTCAAATTTTAAGGGAAATAGTGCATGTCAATTATCTCAAGGTTATCCTCATTTCGACATAACAAATGAGATTATGATTACGTTCGTTAAATTACAATTTGGCTGCATGTATTTGGGTTTAGTACTTTCAATTGTCAATTTTTTTTTTTTAATTTCAATAATTCTTATATTTAGTCATTAAAGTTAATTATAATTTTATTTAAATTAGTTAACTAAGAATAATACTTTACATGCAATAAAAATGCTATGTGAATATATTTTCACAATTTATAAAAAACGAAAGCTAACAGAGACTAATTTGTTTTTAAGAAAAACAACGGTAAATTAACTATATATACTAATTTTAATATTTGTGGTTAAAATACTTTTAGTATCTAAAATTTTATACAAGTAACTAATCTTTAAACTTTAGTTTGTTACAATTTAGTTTTTATACTTTCCAAATTCTAACAATCTAGTCTATTAAGCTTTATTATTTATCAATTCTGTTTCTATACTTTCAAATTTGTAAACAACTCATTTTCTATCGTGAAAAATCTCATCCAAATTAATTATAAATTCGATTGCATATTGACTTAGTCTTTAAAATTTATAAACAAATATAATCTTTAATCAATTTATCAGTCTATATGTATAAAAAAATCACTAAAACTTGATAATACTTTTCATGATAGAAACTAAATTTCTATAAATTATAAATTTTAGAGATTAAATTGTTACATACTTTAAGTTGAAGTTCAAGTCATTAAACTTCGAGATTTGAAAATATTCACTAAAATGATATTTACTCAAAGGAATTAATCAAATAACGAAAGTTGAAAATTGGAATAGGTAGGTGTTTGGGAATAAATAAGTAGCAATTAATGTGAAAGGAAGAAAATATTGGACACGTGGACACCAAATTTGTGTCAGGTCAATGACTTACCTATGCAAGCCAACAGCTTGCAACTCCGTGGCCCACAAGTAACGGAGACGCTTCACAATTGTAATTAAATAAAATAAATAAATAAAAACACAATAAATAATATAAAAGATAAGTCATTTATAGCAAACAGTGTGTATTAATTAAAAATCACAACTAATTATTCTATTAATCCCTTACTTTAAAAATTTTATGTGTATCAGTTCAAGAGGTTAGACTTAATTATTTCAATTAAATCTACACCATTATTTTTTTTTATTAATGTATGAATGTGTGTAGACTTTTCGAATGTCATATTAGCACCAAATTAATTATAATTTGTACATATACAACATTTAAACAAAGTTTTTACAGACGAATGGATAAAATTATAAATCTTAGACTCACACGATATTCATCTAAATAGAACATAATTGAGGTAAGAAATCGAACACTTAAAAAATTTTAGAGTTTAAATGTACATTATGGTTTTAAATTTTTAATTGATAAAGCCTTCAATAATGTTTGGGATTGTGTTTGCCATCGTTAAAAGTGATTTGGAAAAATTTTAATCGAATTTTTTGTTTGATAAATTAAATCATTTATTAAACTATCGGAGTCACTTTTTTAATTAAAAATCTACTACTTTTTTTACCATTTATATAAATATATTATAACATATTAGTATATTTTTCACATATATTTTACATTTTTAATTGATTCAATTTTTATTCTAACAATTAGTTTTCTTAAATTTTTATCAAAAAATTTATGTTAAACAAAATTAGTCAAAATTCAAATCATATAAAATTTCAAAAAATATATTGTAATAAATTATAAATTAATTATTAATGTGAAAATAATTAAAATAATAAGTCTATATTAATTCATAGAATTAAATTATATCAAATTAAAATAATTAAATTATTTCAAATGAGTATTAATTTATCTAACCCGATAATAGTTTTCTAATTTAGAATTAAAATTGATCAAATACTATTTTATATCATTAAGTTGACAACTATTATATTATTTTAAAAGTAACAAAAATCTGAAATGAAGCCTAAATAATATATTTTATTTAAAGATAATAAGAAGAGAGATGTGGGACCACTAAACTATAATGTGACGTCATTTTCCATTTTATAACAAAAAAAGAAAGAAAGAAAAGTGTGGCTAGAACGACTCAGAGCCGAGCCGAGTCTCTTCCGATTCCCTCTATAAATACGGGGCCCTTCATTTTAGCCTTCTTTTGCTTTAATTTATACTGTTCCATTTCTCCTTACTTGAATCTCCAATGGCTGAAGAATTTCAGGAATCCGAAGTGATTTTTTCCGATCGCGATCACTGCCGTTACCTCCGCCGTGACGACGACGATTTCTTCAACTTCAACTCCCGCCGAGGAGTAGTTGCGGCACCGCGAAATAAGTATCACCACCGAACGATGCGCGACGGCGGCCGGCTCTCGAAGAAGGAAATCGCGAGGTCGCTTCCGGTAGGAATTCCAGAAAGAATCTGCCAGAGGACGGCGGAGGAAGACGACGACATGGACGAAGAAGAAATAATTCCGCCGCACCTAGTGGGGGAGCGACGAGTTGCCAGAAAAATGGCGTTCTCTGTTTGTACTGGCAATGGAAGGACGCTGAAGGGACGAGATTTGAGCAGAGTAAGAAATTCAATCCTTCGTATGACCGGATTCTTAGAAACGTGATCGGAACGGAAAACGGCCGGCGACCGATCCAATAATCTCCGAATTCGGAACGAGAAAAATTAAAGCGCAATTGAGGAAGGCGAACAAGCTTCTTCTGCTCTGCTTTTTCTTCAATGAAATTTAATTATAATTTGGGGATTTGTTGTTGGTGAAATAAAATGGATTTTACCAAATAATTAAAATTAAAATTGAAATTGTATTTTCATGATGAATTTTTTGGGGAGGGATTATTGGGTTAATTAAAATTAAATTAAGGAACCATTAAATTAGTGCAGCATAATTAAAGGCTGTGAAGTTTTGATTTTGATTTTGTGTCCCAACTTCCAACTAGATTACTTGTTCATTACGGCTATTTCAAAGATTTTGGACGCTCCGTTTTTATTATTATTTTATTATTATTATTGTTGTTGTTATTATTTATTTATTTATTTATTTTAAAGTATCCATGTAGCTTCCTTGGATCAATAGCTACTGTTAATTTGGAACACCCTAATTTTTTGGACGTCTAGGTTCCATTATTTCATTTATATTTTCATCCTTTATAAAATGTTAATTAAAGTTTTACAACTTTTATTAAATTTGTTTACGAATATTATATTTATTGCTCAACTTGATAGTTAAAATAGTTTGTAATTATTTTGTATGTAATAGAATATTTCAAATTTCTTTTTATCCTGTAATGATATAGTTATTTTTAAAAAATTGGCGTGGGATAAGATTTTAAATGTGAAAATGTTTAGAAGTTTTGAAAATGAATGTCAAAATTTTAAAGTCAAACTTAACTTAAAGCATATTTTCGTATTAAGACAAATAATTTTATAAGAGTTGTTAGAATGACAAAATATGTTTTTATATTTTTTCTTAGTTTAACCATACGTGAGTTGAAAATTCAAACTTTAAACTTTTTGCTTGAGAAGATATGTTCAAGCTTGACACTAAATCATTTCTTTTACCTATCTTGTGACAATTAAAACAATAATGAATTTTCATAACAATCAAGCATCAAGGCTATATTAAGTCATATTATACTTTCTAGCTCTATCAAGAGTTTAGAAGTTTGAAGCTCTACCCATACATGTTATTGAACTCGACATATATATATATCACTCAACAAAACCATACATGATATTTTCATCTCATATGACTTCTCGTTCAATTCTTTTGAAGTTATTGGATTTTATCATTCAAAAATCTCTTTAATTCTTTCTTCTATATTCCATCCTAAAGAGTGATCAGAATCCGTTTTTCATTAAGTATAAGGAACGAAATAAATAATTAAGATTGATTTTTCAATCAAAGTAGTAGGAGAAATCCTTGTTTTTCCCTCTTTCTCTATCCCTTTACTTTTGTACATGTAACATGTATGAATTCTTTACTTTTGTACATGTAACATGTATGGATTGATGGTAATGCTCTCTATATAAATATGTTATATTATAATCGAGAGGTTTCATTTTGGTCAACAATCATCAGCAGAAGCTAAAATTTGAAAGTCTATCCTGAAAAGGGCCTTAGAGTGGGGCCCAATTGGATGAAATGAATGGTGACGTGGAATAATCAGAGCCATTAAAAATGAAATGCGTGTAATAAATTTTTTTCTTTTTTTTTTTTTTTTGCATGGGAAAAGATAAATATAAAATGGGAGCGGTTTTCGTGACGAGGCGTTGGACGTTTTATTGGAAAAAAGCGGTAAGAGGTGAATGACGTGGCGGCATCTAACATTTAATAAAAAAATCAAAGAAAACAGTTAAAAAGAGAACACTTCTTTTTCTGTGACAAAAGTGAAGTGAGCCTTTCGCTATACTAATTAGCGTCTTGAAAATATAAAACTCGTTGTAATAAATGATAACTGCCCTTTTTTAAAAAAATAATAATAGTAAATAAGTTAACTTCGACCCGATGATTTGGTTTAAAGTTTCATACATGTTTAGAAATAAAGAATGTCTGAGAATGAGATGTTTGAAAATCAAAGATGTTAGTATTTAGTTGTGTATGAAAAATCTTTTATGATTGTAATAGATTAATTGATAATTTAGGTAAAAAAGTAATTGTATTCCTAGAATAAATTTATGTAAAAAGTAAATATTTTAATAAATTATTATTTATTTATTAAAATAAATATTTATATTATTTTTATTAAAAGAATATTAATTAATGGATTAATTATATTTAAAATGAAATTATATATATTAAATGAAAAATAGATGGAGAGGGGAAAGGAGAAAACTCACCATTGTAGGTAGGAAATGAGGATGCTTGAGAATAACCTATTTTTAGGCAAAGTGTTAAAAACTGTGAAACAAACATGAATTTTGCATACCTGTATCAATTTCCATGTAGAAAACTCGTCAACCAAATGACTCCTAAAAGGTTCAAACTTCTACCTAAAACCAGCATAACTCAATTGGATTAAAATTTATACTATCGATCTTGAAGTTAAAGGTTTGATTATTCCATTTCACATCTTGTAGAAAAAAAATAGAGGATATGTCAAAATACTCTAAATTTTTAAAGGCTTCATTAATACCCCAATTCTTTCCATCTTTTATCTTTAATTCATGCATTTTAAAAATGAACTTTCAAAAGCTACAAAAAGATCATTCTTTATTATTATTATTTTAAAAAAGTTGATATATAAATGAAAACCATCACTAAGAAAATGCACGTGCAGTGACTAGAAAATGTTTTCCCTCAAATTAATGGTAAGAGATTTTTTTTTCTTGAAAAGATAAGAGCATTACTTTTGAGAGTACAATATTATTTTTAAACGAGGTATTAATAGTTTTCATTTATATATATTATATATTGAATTTTTTTTGAAAGTATAATAAAAGTATTTTGTAAAACTTTTTTTCAAAAACTTAAAGATATTTAAGAAATTTTTGGAAGTTCATATACCAAATGCAAAATGCAGTTCTATTTTTCTTTAATAAAAAGATACACAAAAAGAACAAACTAAAAACATGAGACGATAAACAATAAACAAGAACATTATCAAATAGACTTCAATGCCTTGTTTTCCCCTCATTTGAGTTATATTTTGTACAAGCCAGCTTACTTAATGAAAATGAAAAACAAAAAAAAAAAAAAAAAAAATTTTAAGACATTTTTAGTTTTAAAATATATAGGTAGAAAAAGGAATATATAAGAGAAAAATAATAAAGGTGTGAAAGTTAAATTTGTAAGCTTAATTTTTTTCTTAAAAAAAATTAAAAAGACCAAATGGCTATAAAACCATAGCCTACAAATTCATAATCAAGCCCTTTGGTAAGAATACAAAAAAGGAAACAATTTTGGCAAATCCTTGGTCACAGCACAGACAATGTTCCAAGTTTTCACATAACGACAAGTCGCATTTTGCAATTAAGTTACAAACTTTAAGAAAAACACAAATCAACCCCCCAAAAATCTAGAATGGTTCCTTTTGGAAATAGAATATAGGTGTTGCTTTCACTCAAAACAATGTATAAGAGCAATTAAAGCAGGGTTTAGCCATGGAGAGAGTTGCTTGTTGGTTTAACAAATGTGCATGTAATAAGGTTTCACATTTTTTGTTTTCCTTCTCTTAAGCAGCAAGATCAAAAATTGCATAAAGAAATTTCTGTTTCTCACTTGCCATATATCACACCCTATTGTTTACATGTGCAAGCTATTGATGGAACATTTATATCCAAAAAAAGAAGCTATCAATACAGCAAAGAAAAAAAAAAAAGGATCTGAAGCAATGTTGACAGAGTAACTTTATTCCTATAACTGACATTTGAAGAATATGACTGATTGGATAACATTTAGACTCACAGATGAGACTTGAAGCAAGGGAAAAAGCAACAGGTTGCAACATAGCCGCGAACCATTTATGGATGCTTGTTGGCTCTAAAATCAAATCAAACATATCAGTCTAGGAATATAAGTATCAGGTGAGTAGCAAGTATAAATGAGAATGTTGATACTCACATTCAAATAAAAATAAAATGGAGTGGTCTTATCTACAACAGAGGTCCCGTGTCTTGCAGGCAATCGAAAGGATCTGCTTAAATACCAATCATCGTCTTCCTTTTCGGAATTGCAAGGGGTCCCTGTGCTTATTTGGTACATAAGAAAATTGGCTGAAGTCCATTGCAGCAGTAGACCTTCAATGAATTGGAAAACAAGTCCAAGATGATGAGTCTAGAACAAAGAAAATGTCCATGATCTCAATATAGAATGTATGTTTTACCTATTAGTATTGCTGTTCTGAACATCTCTCAAAGGGGCTCGGAGACCACTGGCTCGAGAACCCGAAGCAAATCGAAATGATGATATTACTGAAACAAATCGTTCCATTGATTTCTCTGCTATGTCTGAGTAATGACTTAAATGAGAAATGTTGGATCCAAACTTCCTTTCTTCACTTTTTGTCTCCAGTACTGTTTCATCTAATTCATAAGCAAAGTAACTTAAACTCAAGCAGCAGCAATAACAAAGAACAGAACAAAAATAATAATCATAAATAAAGTGGTTTGGAAGGATTCTCAATAGTGCAATAAGCTTTTACTAAACGCTTACCATGATCAGCTTGCGATGTATCCTTACACAAATGTTTCGTTTTCACATTGTCCTGAATAAGATACCACCGATTAGTAAGCAGGCCAATTTTTAATCAATAGCATAAAAGAACATACCATTTGAATGCTTTCATTTGGAGAGGCTTTCCTTTTAGTGATTGAACCGTCACAAGAACTACTAATAAAAGAGGCAACCTCGGGAGTCGTTATCTCATGCACAGCAACATCTGCATTTTTCTGGTCAGAAAGCTTTTGGTTGTTCTCCTGTTCATCATTGCTTTCTGGCTTATACTTGAAGTAAGAACTCCTTACAATGACCCTTTTGTTCTCTTTCCTCACTTTTTCTCCAGTTGTATCAGGAAACTTCTCACAATCGGGTTTCTTATGCAGAGTTACACAAGGCTTATGAATTGATCGAGTGTGTTGCTGAAGTAAAATATGCTTCGCTTCTTCCATCTTATTACTGACCATATCTTTCACATTCATGAACAGCAATTAGTACATAAGAAAGTAAAAATGGATCTTCAGAATTGAGAGATACATACCCTTACTCTGATTGCAAGAATCAGAAAGAGGAAATCCATCTGCATTATCATTTCTTACCTGATCAATGCAAGAAAAGAAAGGAGAAGGATCAAGATAGTTTCATCTAACAAGCGTGCTTCACATGATATTTTCCAGAACCATTTCTTACAGGATAAGTAGATGGACAGCCCTCTACATTTTCACCTTGATTGGTAGAAGCTGGCGAGCAAATATCTTCAGGACCAACTGGCTCCTCGGCACCAATTGAGGTGTCATCCCTGAAGCTTGGTTGATTAGCTGATCGTTTTGGCGCCCTAAATTTTCTCTTGGCCTCAAGAGAAGCAAAACCTTTTTTTAGTGTTAAGAAATACTTCACAACCCCACTCTCACTTACATATCAAACTCACAATCAATCAGGAGACAGTTAATTGGCATTTTCTTTTCAATTGCTTAATCATTGATAGAGCAAGTATCTGCACTTCCAAATCTCACAACCAGATATGTTTAGAACATAAACCCTGGGTTCTACCATGAATACTTCTGTACTTCAAGTAGTTGAGGTCCACGACCATGTACCTTTCTTTCAAAACTTTAGAACTAAAACTTGATGGCATTCATTTGGTCAATGATAGCATTTGTGAATGCTGTCTGAAAAGGAATGCCTTTGTGAAAAATTTACTTATAAACATGAATATAAGGTGCATAACCTAAATAAAGTGTAAAAAAAACAAAAAATGACCTAATATCATCCATATATGATTATTATTTGTTACCTCTGCCTAGTACATGAAGCATGACATTTTAAACTATAGTTAAGCGAATGCAAAAATGATAATAAGAATGGATTTCAAAGTTTCCCGGATACAAAAGTATTTCGTGAGGACATTCTTCTGCACAGGTAAATCCAACTTTTTCTTTACACTTCCGGGGTTAAATTCTTTTAATATGTAAGGTCTTTCATGCACGACTCCGGTGTTGATATTCTGCTCCTGTTCACATAAAGAAAGGAGAGAACTAAGCATTACAACATACAAAAGCTTAAGTACCGAATCTTATTCATCAGTGTACCCCAACTCTGACAAACTTATAAGAGGAAGATGGGACTTTTAAGCTACAAAACACTGGATTTAGAACATAAATAGAACTCACTTAAAATACCACTACCAATATTATTCCGTTTCTATTTTATTATTGTCGTTGCATTATTTATACCATAGAGCAGATTGTATGTTCTTGGGACAGGTGAATCCCCTTATGCATATGATTACGATTTGATTTCAATCTGTCTGTACCATATGGCTAGAATGCCTAAAACAAGACATCCTATTATTGATTAACTAACTATTTCATCAAATCCATTGCCTTTATTAACTGAATAATATTAGAATACAGACTCTTCAAGTTTAGGAATTGTTGCGGTAGTGTCCAAGTGTTGTGAAAACAAGGAAATTCTGGATAATTTGTCTATCCATGACACAGAAGTCAGCCAAAATTGTCATTAAATAAGATAATACAAATGATGTACCTGGAATGGTAAATTAGTACACGGATCGATATCACCTTCTGCTATACCTTTAGCTATATGTTGTGGTATCGATGTATAATATGTTAAGTTACTGCTTCTGGTCATTTAAAGAAGAATATGGTACAGAAGCATACAGAAAATTGGAATGAGCTCCAAAGAAAAGGATATGGGCCCAGGAAATCCAAGTCATCTCCTATATGGCTGGATATTTGGGATAGATGTACGATTTCTTCAGTGATAGGGTCGTAAACCCGTTGATGCTGAAAAGTCAATATCGCTTTCTTGAATGATTCTTCATACAGATGAGGAACTGAAACTGTGCTGTACCTCAAGTGTCTAATCACCTAGATAAAGTTACACAAGTCAGTATTTTCTACATGAAAACAAGACCAATAAAACTCAGCTTGTTCTCAAAAAGCCAAAACACTCTTTTGAGATAAAATTAATTAAATTAAATTAAATATTCAAACTCACCTTTTCATAACTTAAAAATTTTTTGACAAGTGCATGAGCCCTTTTAAGTCCCATTCCTGGCAATGATGGCAAATAATCACAACCACTCAAAATGCACATCTCAAGAACCATCTGTTTTGTAAATCCAGCAAAATTCAAGTCCTTGTTCTTTTGTAACATGTCATACCGAAACTCAACTCCTTGTCCAAATTTGTCCATTTTAAAGATAATCTGATTTACAGGAGCAGATCAGCAAAAATCATTAAAAATTCTCCATAAAATATAGTGTAGAAGCAGATTCCATCCCAGAATATCAAAGTGGATTCATGAATGAAAAGATTGTCTCTGTATAGCTTACCCTTGGACAGCCAAATGGTATGAGATCAGAGTCCTCGGTAAGAACAGCATCAACCTGATTGCTGATGGCCAAAAAGGTCATCTGAGCATCTGCCTCATAAGGTGCCACAACATATGATATATTCTCTAGCTTTAACACCTTGAGAATGAATACATGGTCAAATAACATTCTTGCGCACTGATAAGTATAATTCATAAAAGCCTTAAATAATGTTAACGAACAGTTAAGAAAAAGCTATTACTTGAATTAGTTCATGGGCGATCAAGGGCGTTATATCAACAGCCTTCTGGTAACACTCATAGGCAGCAGCAGAATTTCCATTCGCCTCATGTTCTATTGCACGTGCGAGATTTTCTTTTCTCGTCCTGTGGTGAAAAGTGAGTTTCTTCAGATGAGGCATGAATTTAAAAGTGTGCAAACCATACAGCAAAATGAAAGTGGGAAAAATTGTAACTCGTCCAAATAACAATGGGGGAAAAACCTCCACTGTCCTCTTCAGATATTGATGTTTTATTGTTTGCAATAAGCTCAACTTTAAAAATATCAATAATGGCTACCAATAAAGAAAGATGTTGGGACATAACAAAACATCGTTGATGCAGGTGAGTTGGTGGGACATAACCAAACATCGTTGATGCAGGTGAGTTGGTGCTTGGCATACCTCGCACGCTTGATTTCCTGCTCATTCTTCATTGGAAGTAGACCTCCATCAAAGACAAGAACAGGTTTCACTCCATAGTGCCGGAGTAGATTTATTCTATGCATACAGTAATCAATGTGCCTATAAAACCGAATGGAACATAGAGAAATAGTCACAACCACTCCCATATATGATAATCCTCTAGATGATAGTTAAGAATCTCAAAAATGCTGCTAACAAAGCCACTTTCTTCGTCTCTTTATTTGCTCTCGTTTTTCATTTTACATACGCATGGCATAAGATTTTAAAACAAAACGCATGCCACAAGATTTGCTTTCTCCCATATTGCTTCGATTCTGAGACTTCCAAATAAAAGAGAAAAAAGGGTTATGCTCCTTAGGAGAGAAATAGTCTTATATATGAAACGTCGTCTTTACAACTCGAAGGCATCTCCGCCCTCCGGTGCCATTTGATGAATAAACACGACATAAACAGCAGATTATAAACCTAATAGAATCATAATGGAGAATCAATGACACTTTCAGGAAATTCCCTACACCCCCGAAGTAGACTTTACAACCAGTAAAACAGAACAATCAAACAACGATAAGAAATCAAGTATTAAGGTAACAAGAAAGCTCGCTGAGCAATTTCACGAACTGGGTATTCGAGATATCGGGTATAGCTGCAAGTAAAGCAAAAAATACAATAGTTTTGACCCAAAACAAACATAGAAAGTGAAAGCCAGAAGAAATTAGCGAGAATGGAAATACTTGGAGGTGGGAAGGGCATTGCAGAGCTCTTTGCTGCAGGAGAAAGCGCCTTTGTGGAGCCAAGAATAGGTGTCGATCGCCACAGAAGAACCCTCCAAATCCTTAATATGGATCGGCAACATAATTGATTTCAGTAGCGGTAACAGCCCCTGAATCCCCATTGCTCGACACGGTCGATAGCTCTTCGGAGGTTTTGTCCGCTTCAGAAACCAATCTAGTCTTGGAGATTGAGGAGGCTTTGGAAGAAGACACGGAAATGGCGGGAAATTTTCATAGCTCTCAACTGGGATTCCTTTTTTTCCCACGCATAATTTTTTCGTTTTAAATTTTAACCTCGTTATAATTTTCCCAAAAATTATCCGAAAAATTTCTCTTCGTTTCTATTCTTTTTTTGTCTATGGAAATTGGCTTATAATTTATTTTATTATTATTTTTTTTGCTAACCAATTAAAAGATAATTTGCTTGCCATAAAATATATGTGATAACTTAAAAATATAATAATAATAGTAGAGTTAAAAATAAATAATAATAATAATAATAAACTTTAAAAACCTTCGTCATCTGTTTAAAAAATAATGCAATATTGGATCACTATTAAATTCCAACTTTCTTCTAAAATATGAAAATATCTATTCCAAAATAGTTTTAAAATATTAACCAATGCAGTTTTTAGAAGAATAAAAACAGTTTTAAACATGAAGATAATTTTTAAAAAATAACCATAAGAGTAAGGAGGTTTGAATAAACAACCTCTTGATCGCTGCACTTTACTTTGATATTTTTATATGAAAAAATGTTAAAATTTTAATTTATATAATTTATTGATCGCTGCACTATATTTTGATATGTTTATATGACATAATGTTAAAATTTTAATTGTAATTAATGATTATTTTTAAAGATTCATAATCCTTGTACAATATTTACTTGTCTTTTTCAAGTAATAAATATAGTTTAATTATTAACACCTACATAAGTATACATAATTTAGAAAATGGTATAATTTTTACCTGTCTTTTTCAAATAATAAATATAGTTTAATTATTAACACCTACATAAGTATACATAATTTATAAAATGTCAATTGCAAATAAGTAAAGATAATCTAAAGAGGTATTAACAAAAGATAATTTAAAGGGGTATTAACCGATATAATAATGATATAGGAAGAGTCTATCGCTTATAAAATTTTCAAATTATGCAAATATAACAATCAATCTATTAGGTCTGATTATTATATTTGCAAACTATTCTTAAATTAAATTTAATTATTAACCCTGAAAATGCAAACAGTTACCCTAATTTAAACTTAATTTTATTTCACCTGCTTTTAAAAGATGAATATATCGATATGAAACCATACTTCCACGGCATCCATAAATGATGTTTTAGTTTAGAAATTAACACAAATGAAAATGTAATGTCAACTTTGTAACTGAGATCAAATTTTACTAGAGAGAAACTAAACGAATGGAAAGAAAAAAGAAAGGAACATAAACTCAGATCAAGCTAATATCATCTGACTATAGAAGAGCATCCATTTCATCTCATTGCTAAAACTGTCAAGTACAGAACAAGAATCTGAGATTCAGGTGCTTGTTATGAGCAATGGCGATTTCCACGAATTCCTAATCGCACAGAAACATTGTTTACCGAATAAAATTTCCTTTTTTCTCTGAGTGGTGCGTTTGTTTTTTGGGGAGGGGGGTTGAAACTAAAGGAAGTAGCAGCCACAGCTCAATCTTCCATGCTGAGATGCAGCAGCATGCTTTGCACAAATACGACAAGTACCCTCCTCCCATACTACACGCGCTACCATCCGTACAGATCACACCGAATATTTGTTCTTTGCAAATCTTTCGAATTTCTTCGCATCTTCCTGAACGAGGAAACAACGTGGTATCAGAAACATAAAACAAAAGATCAAGTTAAAAAAATCTATATAGTAGCACACATACGTGGAATATAAAGCCAATGCTGTCATTGTAATCAAGAAACTCCTTCCACTGTTTCCCAATGCTCGCCTAGCCAAAAAAAATAGAACGTAGGAACAGACATTAAACTGATGAATAAATAGAATCCCACCATTGAACATGTTTAAATTTATCGTACTTAAATGCAGTTAATTGCATGTGCAAGAATAGAGTATGGCATTGATGTCGAGCATGTTATGCTGGAGAAAATCTATATATAAATTATTGGTCTGGTGGTTATTACCTGCGCAGCTTCATTGGAAGCATTCTTTGTCCAAATCGATATTTTATCCTGCCCAGGTCTAACATTAACAACTGCTCCACAAATTTCATCACCACAATCAAACTGTTCTCCGATCATAGCAAGCAGCTGTTGGAAGTGATTGATTGTTAGAAAAAATACATAAAAATAAAATAACGCAGAGTTTTAAATATCTTTGTTTATGTATTCCCATTAAATTTTTTAAATAATATTAATATTAATAATAATAAAAAAGATGCAGCTTATGTGCCAAATTGAACATGTAATTCAGGGTAGTACCGTGTACAGCCAGCCATTATCAGATTTGCCCCTTGGAAAGTTTACAGTCCATTTCCCTCCATTCGCACAAACAGGATCTTCCCATTTAGGCTCAATTTTATGTTTGAAGCAGTACAAATCTGCCTTCATCGCCAATTTGCTTGGATGATGAATATTGTTGTAAACACTTGAAGCAGGATAAAAAGGAACAAACGGGTCAACCAATCACAATGAAAATGAAAACAAAAAGAGAAATGTAGAGTTATATTAGAACTCGAGGATGCAGTTGTACAACCTATATAACAAATCTTGTTCAAGTAAGGTCGTAGAAATGTAGAGATTAATTAACAGCCAAGCAAAAGATTAAGTATCGTATGGCAGTAAAAATTTTGGTTAAGGTAACGGAAATGTTAACACGAGACAATCATTTTATAATTTCAAGTAATGAAGGCGTGAAAAAATGGGACCCCAAAACCAATCCATTCAAAAACAAAGAGGGATTTTAACTAATTTATAAAAGCAACAGAATAAGCATCTAGACAGAAACATTTCAGAAGCAAACGATGCATGTTGCTTTAACAATTTCTTATTCTATTTAAGAAGTAAAAAGATATAATAAAATAAAATCCAAGGCCTTTGTATGATAACCATTTAGTTTTAGTTTCTGAAAGTTAAGCCCATACTATTCCCACGTTGTCTACTTTATAACATCCATGCCAAGTTTTGAAAAAGAAAGTAATAGTTGTTAAAAACTTGTTTTTGTCTTTGTAATCTGCCTAAGTATTCAAATGTTACCTTGAGAGAGAAATAAGAACATCATAAAAAAACTGTTACAAAACAATCTCAATTATCAAAAATCCAAAATCAAAAATCAAATGGTTATTAACTACTCGACACTACTGCATTGATTGTCAAAATATTAAATCCAGGTAGGAGACCAAACATTAATTCCTTGATACGTGTCAATTGGGCAAATGCGTCCATAATGACTAGGATGGATATCTTGTATCCGAAAACTAGCAGTTTGCCCTGTTCCCACTATAGCTTAAAGCCACTCCCTTCTAAGCCCTTCGCTACATTGACCCTTATTGACCACTGGGCACCTCATAGATAGTTTATTCAAATGGTATGATTTATGAAGTAAAAAACTCTAGAAATCAGTAAACACCACAAAATAGAGCAAACAAGAAGGAAGGAGGCAAAGATGGTAAGCTGAACTGGTAATCGCAGCTGAAAAACAAGAAATAAGGGAAAACGATTTTAAGACATCAACAACAAATGATTATCCAAACTCTTCAAAATTTAGTTGCTGAAAAGAAGAACAATGGTCGAGGCATCTTATTAAAGATAAATTAGCAGAAGTGACTGTTTATATAAATTCAAAACAATTTCCTAATATCATTATTTTTGTAACTGCTCTCATAAAATAAGTTTGTATAACTCATTAATATCTGATTCTTATGTTTAAACATCAGACATATAATCAACGTATTTCATACTAAATTTGAGAATATTCACAAAGATAATCTATATGGACGTCAAAAATAAAATCTTCAACAGAGCTCCCAAACAAAGCCCTAAGCGAGGTTTTGAATACATACAAAAACAGGAGAAGAAACATTGCTACACAGATTTTTCCCCGTAGCTTCATGCATATATCAAGAATATCAGTCCATAAGCTCCATCCATTCAAGACCCACGACAAGAAAATAAAATTTCTTTCAATTCTTCTGCATTATCCAGTCCCTTCTCTCCTGCCCTCATATTCATAATCCCTTCTTTGTCTCAGCTTACTTCGAATTAAATACAACAAAAGTAGACCACACGACTAAAACACTAAATGAAAATAGAATAAATTTCAATTTCCTAAATGCTATACGATATATCGAACCCTTCTCACCTGAAGTTTCCAAAATTTTCCCTAGAAAAACATAAAGCAGACCAAGAAACGGCCAACAGCAAGAACCGAAAGCAAGAGGAAAATTTTTTTAAAAAAATGAAGTTCTACCTCCAAAACTCCTCAACAGTAGAGAAGGTATAGATCGGTCGGATAGACGCACCCCAGATGGGTTGCTTACTCTTGGCGGATGGGTTATCGAACCAAAAGGTCCAAGAGTGCTCAAGAGGGTGAGGCTGATGCACTATCGCCGCCGACAAATTGGACGAGTCAAGGTCGTCGTCTCCGACGATCTCTCCTTCCTCAAGTTCCTCATCTTCATCACCGCCTCGTCCTCTAGGGTTTTGATTTGCAATGGTATTAGAAAGATCTTCCGTGGATGTAGCTTTGATCGTCTCTTCGACTACCATTTTCCTTTCACTACTTGTGGAATTGAGCGTATTTGAAGAATCGAATCAATGGAAGGAACCGAAGAATGGCACCGCCCTCGGATTTTCTGTTAGGAGTTTGAGTCGGCCTTCCGTAGGATTTTGGACTTAACAAATCTTTATGCCTTGGGCTTGGCCCTTCCATAGTTCCACTTCCCCATCTACCCAAATATTCAATTCTTTTTCTTAATTAAGAATTTAATACAGCATAATTTTTTTTAAGGTTAAAATACTAATATCGTCCCTACTTTCAAGGTGGTTTAATTTTAGTCGAATACTCTTGATTAGGGCTATAAGTATACAGCAGTATGACTAAACTTTTCTTCTTAGTATACGCAAATTCAATTAATTAGACGCTTTTTAAAATAGATTAATAAAATCTCTAATTAATCCTAAACACAAAATCGATAAAATATATGAAACACTTGATTCAATCAATCTCAACCAACAAAATTAATAATATATATAGCACACCACTAAAAATTAAATGTAAAATTAATTAAGAAAGAGTTAGGAAGGAAAACACCATCATTCTGATAATAGTTCGGTCAAACTTTTCGAGTTCAAGAACAAACTTGTTCCTTTCCCATGGGTTTGTATCCAACCATTACAACGTATTTGACGTTTTAAATACACGCAATAAACTCTCTAAATAGAGTTGGTATGGTATACAAATCTAGCTCACAATTTTTTATCCTCATAATACAAGAAGAACCTCTCTCTAAACTAAGATGAAAATAATACAAAATTGAGAGTTTTGAGAGAGAGCAACAACCGTGGCTTCTTGCTAATTTTTTAGGATTGTGAAAGTTGTAAAAGTTGAACAATTTTGGGAAAGATGTAGTATAAAAAGAGAGGGTAGTGGGGTAAAAACCGAGTTTGAATTTGGGCCATTAGATTGATTAAAAAGTAAAATAAAATGTAGAGACTAAAATTAAAAAGTATTTATTATTATTATTTTAAAGACAACTTATGGTTAGACACAATCATATAATAATATTAATTTTTTTATTAATCAACTAGCCGTTAAAAACAAACATAAAATAATATTAAATTTATTTTTTTAAAATTCATTTTCTTTTTAACACCAATCCAAAAATAGAAAGACCCACCATGTGCCACTCGTTCCCATATCTCCAAGTAGCACTCTCTAAATAGTCTAACTTGATTTGGCAGTCATGTCATTACTTTGGGTAATTTTCCTTTAACCTTATTTCGGCTCTTCGTTTGAACTCCGATTTGGGTGATTCAAGAGGCGTCGGAACCGTTATTCCAAGCTCTACACTATGGACTATTCAAAAATAATAATTTTTTTAGTAAAAAAATCAAGTTTGTTATTATCAAAATATTAATTAATTTTTATATTATGGACAAAAAAGCCAATAACATTAGGTTTTTCGACCAAACTCCAATCGTGGTTACTATTGAAGTTAAGTTATTTAACACCAATTTATGAAGTTAGTGGACTAAACACCCCCTTAACAAATTTATTTTTCAAGGACAACTATTTTATCGTTTGAAGTAGGACAACCAACTGACACTATTACAGAGGACGAGAAATCGAACCTCCAATATAAAAAAAGAAGTGCATTCTAATCTCCGATGAGTTAAACTCATTCTATAAAAAAAATAATAATATATTAATTATTAAACCATATGCACAATATTACTTTATTTGAACACGCTCTTTTTGAAGTGATTATTTATATTGCCTTTAATATACACTAGATCAACTTGTGGTAATTCTATCCTAAATTATTATATAAAACTACGATACACGATTTTATGAAGAGTGTATTTGAAATACATTTTCAAGTGTTTAATTTACAAAATAAATCATTTTGAAAAAAAATGGAATGTTTGACAACCACTGAAAATAGATTTTAAAGTGTATTTTAAACAATTTTTATACAAAAGAATTTAAATAAGAATGAATTTCTTAAAAAATATTTTTTTCTCTATTCAATCCAAATAGATCTGAAGTATTAAAATATTGTTTGTATATATAACAAAGTCAATCCATGAATCAAGCATTCTTTTTTTTTTCTTATTAAATATACAAACTACTACTTATGAAATTACTTTCCTTTTTTCTTTCTCGAATGTTGAGGGTTACATATGTGACCCATTTGATGCAATTCGCTAATAGTTCGATCAATCATTACTTAATAATTGATGTCTCAATAAGTATTGTATACCATTTCAAAAACAATGGAAACATATTATGAAGCAAAGTTTTCTAATAATTGAAAACCATAAAGTAATTCTTTCTTACTTCCTAAGCTAACTATAATATTTGCAAAGATATAGACTTAAAGCCAACACTTTTGGTCAAGATTTGCCATACATGACCCAGGTTTGTTCAAATTGCATATAAGCCACGAACATAAATTTCAGGCTAAGTCAATAATGAGTAAAAATAATGTGCTCAAAATACCGTGATGATCATATTTGAGAGTAATTTTGAAACAGTTAAAATCACTTTTGTCTAGTTCAAAACAACTCCTAAACAAGTAACTAAACACTAGATTGATTTAGAAGGGCTAGCCATGTTTGAAAATGATTTGAACATGACAATAATGATTTTAATCTTGTTTTGTTGTGTTCTAGACACACTTGGTTTCATAGAGGATGAACCTCATAGTACATTTGATGAATTCGAAACTCTTTGAAATCGTGTTGAGTGAAGCCTTATGACTTGTGGAGGTTGACAGTAGAAACATGATGCAGAACATCGATCAGTTTCTTACATCAGGCATTTTGATAGACAATGGGCAAAGAAAAAGCTCAAAAGGATGAAAAAGATATGGAAATTAAAATTGATATGAAGAAATCAGATCAATTTACAAAAATATCAATGTATTACATACATCACTATGCTCAGCGGACCAGTGGCTTCATTCCCTCTGCCAAACCTGAAATATTAACCGATTCACAAAATCCCCTAGGCTGCCTTCCAATCACTCAAAAAGCTGCATCAATCTTGCACCAACTATGGCTTCCATGTCTCAACCTACCACACATTTAAATACAGAGAATTTGAGGTTCAAGAAAGAGGAACTTCATCAAAGTACTTCATTGAGAATGTAGGATAGTAATGGGAAACAAGATGGCAACATTCATATGAAAACCGTGGCAGTTCTTTGAGAGAAAAAAAAATAAAATGAAAGAATATAGGGGCATATAGATAAAATCGAGTTAAAAAAGGAGTGTCAAACTAAAGAAAAGGACTTCAGTCAAGTAAAATGAGACCTAAAGAGTAATTGTGAAAGAGCTTCGTCACATAAGCCTACAGGGAGACATAAAACCTAACAAAGGACCAAACAATAAGCTGTTGACCTTTTCTAGCATCATAAGTACCTTGAAACTTATGTAAGACCTTAACAACTACTTTATGAACAATCCTACTCTAAAGAGAAACCACAGTGCCCCTTTTCTTGTAAAAACAGTTAGATCAGGAAATTAGGGAAAGAAAATTGATTAAAACTTTAGAAATTAGCAGTAGAAACAGATCTTTGAATAATGACTCTCCAGAACAAATATAATAACAAACATCCTCTTTGTAGGATTTTGTTTTCCTTTTACGGAGTAAAAAAAGGAAACTATCGACAGCTTCAATCTACAATAGCAATACAACGAAACAACCTTGTCCAAGATGTTAAATGACCAATCTACCTAAATGCAAGCTTATGGACTACGGTGAATTTGATTATATTTATACTTTAACAATTCTCTCACTTGTGGGGTTGGAAGTTTGTCTAAAAGTCCAACAAGTAAAAGGCAAAATCATTGAGGAAGAAATGATATTACATAGGTTCAACAGACACAAATCTGCTTGCTCTCAAATGCTTAAATCATTTGGATCCACTTTATTCAAATGATACTATGTCAAATTATAGACCAACCCAAGAACTTCAGCAGAATGGTTATAGTAAATCTGATTATATTTATACTTAAATACTAAAACAGATGGCTTAAGGTTAGAAAGAAGAAAAATCCCATCATCGCTCTCAAATGCCTTCTGGAAATGAAGCTCACCAAAATTCATGACCACAATGCAGAAAAGCCAACAAGGCAATACAGTGAGAAATAAAATATGTCTTAGGACATCACATTATTCCATCCAATAAATTTTGGAGTCTGTCTGAAGCTTTGCAAGCAAGGTGGGTAAAAATTGTCCAAATTCCCAACCAATCACAGAATTTTCTGCCAGGAACCCAATATTACTTTTAATGATAAACATAAACAATTCTTCATACAATCAGAAACCAAAGTGCACAATGCCACCAATCAAAGAAACCAAAACCAACGATAACAACAACAACTATTGCTAAATTCAACACTCAATTCACCTCCAAGCACTTGAAACATGAACAAACACAAATCATGAGATACAAAATACAAAATACCAAAAAATCCACAAACACAAAATGCTTTAATACTCCACCAAGCTATAATTGCAACCACATCCTCTTCATCCTTGACATTTAATCAAACAGTTAAACCTCAAACAAACAGCCCCAAATGATTGTAACCAAATCCCCTTAAAAAAAAAAAAAAAAAAAAAAACCCAAAAACCCAACCAACCCCCACCCCCAACAACAACAAAACGACAAATGCAGTCAACCGAAAGACAAAAATTTTCAAAGACACCAACTGAAACTACCTTGGAGGCATAAAACGGCGCTTAGTAAACTCCAAAAAAGTGCAAGAAACGCCATGGACGGATCGGAGCTGAGCTTGCAAAAGACAGGACATTTTGAGCCCTAAAATTTGACAGAGGGAGAGAAGGGGATTTGGGGTTTAAGGAAACTGGCGATTGAAGAATCAGCGGAGAGGGGCGAGAGTGGGGTTGTTTTGTTTTGTTTTGTTTTGTTTTGCCGCACAACCTCCTAGACAAAACATCAGAGACAGACGGCAATTGGTGTTGTTTTTTGGTTTATGATATAAATAATGTTTTTGTTTTATCCGAGGTGGCTTCTATTTGGTTTGGTTTTTAAAAATGGATCCCCGCCCTTTCTACCAAAACGCAGCGTTTTGATGTACATTCTTAAGAAATTTCCCCACTCGCTCTAATGACAATGGCGCGTGAGGGATCGTGAAGCGGTTGGATG
This sequence comes from Citrullus colocynthis, assembly GCA_031780015.1. Lineage (NCBI taxonomy): Eukaryota > Viridiplantae > Streptophyta > Magnoliopsida > Cucurbitales > Cucurbitaceae > Citrullus > Citrullus colocynthis. Next base: position 1,022,908 of record QLSR01001478.1, read on the forward strand.
CAAATGGAGCGTGCATTACACCTCCCTAATAACGCGTGCGTATAAAGCGTAAGTATAGTTCACAAGCTAAGGTTTGTTATAATATAAAGTCGGCGGCTTTATATTTTCCTCCCAGTCCCCGATGCGTTTTAATGTGACTACATCCTATGGGGTTATTCAAAACAGCCAAATCAGATAGGCTTGCAATGAGTTGTAATGAGATTTAGTTTCAAGCATCCGCCTCTTTATGAAGATTTTTATTCACCGCGGTCGACCAATTCTGACTTCTACCTCTGGCCATTGTGCCAACCAACTTCAGCGACTTCTTCGATCAACTCCAATGATCAACCATGGCCACAACCTCAAGCCACCATTGGCTACCAACTTCGACCAACAACAGTAGCCCCTTTTGGCGACAATTACCAATGTCAACTACCTTCGACCATTACCACTAACGACCACGTCTAACAACAACCAGCAATGATCACCTCATATGACCAATTTTAGCGGCCATTATTTTAAGGGCTCTTTTCAAATATAGTAAACGAAACCAAAATATTTACAAATATAACAAAATTTCACTATCTATCTACCATAGTAAGCTATCATGTCTATCACGGTCTATCTCAATAGACCGTGTATTTTGCTATTAGTTGTAAATATTTTCAGTAGTTTTGTCCTTTAAGATAATTTTCTTTATTTTAATTTATTAGTTCATTCTTTATAGTAATTCAAGAAAAAATCGTATAGAATAAACTAAATAAACTTATATATAATAACACTTTTGAGAAAAAATTGTCAATCACATGAGTATTTTTCTTTATATTTTAAACAATTTTTTTTATCACATATATTTAAATAAAATGGTTTTTTGAAAAACATTTTTTTCTAATTCAAACATGTTCTTAATTTAACGTAATTTTAACTTTTACCAAAATAAAACTTCTCTTTTCCTTTTTAAATTTCAAATATCCCAACATATTTTCCAATATATTTTATATAAAAAAAATATCTTAATAAAATAATTATTTTCCTCAATAAACTCAATTTTGGGTCAAAAATTAAAAAGATTACATTAAATTCTCAAAATTATGAGCTCGAGACTTAAATTAAAATCTTTAATCCAAAAATTTGAAGACTAAAATATCTTAATTTAGTTGACTTTAAATCTAATTTATTTGTAGTAGATTTCAAACATCCATCCGAATGGGAGATTAAGCCAAAATTTAACTTCATCCAACTTACAACTTATTCCAAAATAAGTAATAAGATGAAATCGAAAATTTAACTTGAATTAGTGGAAAAACAATTATTTCTGAAAATTATGCATATTATTGAAATCAACTGTTGAAATTATTGGCGTGGGTATCTCATTGAGGCCTTTCTACTCTTCGACTCATTCCTCTAGTTTGGGTACGTCACTAGAGCAGACATGCAAGAGTACTTACACTAATGTGATGCTGAGCTGAATGTACTCTGATGCCTCAGTTAATATACAAAGTGTTCAATTCGTCTGAGCACAAAGACAATTGTCTACTCCTTAAGGTTGGTGGAGTGAGATTATTTCTAGGGTTCATTCTATGATGTTTGCTTGGGACACTTGCAATGTCGACAATGTAAGAAGTATGGCCATGGAGGTTTCAGGGTGCCAATGATTGAGCTCAGCTAGTCAACCTAGGATTAGAAGGTTTGACTTCTCATTTGGGACAAGTGGACTGCTTGGCAGACTCATGACGCCTTTTGGCTTAGGCCTTACCTTTGGCAACCCTCAACACATAAATTTAAATTTACTTTTTTTAGTACACTAGGGGTGAGGGATTCAAACTATCTACCTTGTGGTCGCAACATTTTTATAGGATGTCAATTGAGCTATGCTGGTTTTGGCAAAATTTAAGTTACAAACATATTTTCTATTAAATATGAACTAGTATTCATTAGTTTATGAACATATCTTCTGATAAAAAAAATTGTACAATTATTATTTTACAATACTAAATCATTTAAACTATATTATATTATACGTATTTTAATTTAACATAAAAGGAGTTGAGTTTATAATACGAAATAGTATATTTTATTAAACTTTATACCGCTTACTTAATATAAATCTTCATTTTAAATTTTAAAATAATACAAAAATAGAAAAAAGAAAAAAAAGAAAAAAAAACGATATATGGTTTGAAAAAAAGCTAAAGAGTTTTAGTGGTTTATGATTTTAAAAAAAAAAAAAAAAAAAAAAAAAAAAGAATGAAGTGGTTATAGATTTGATGCAATGGATGGTGGGAAGGCAATGATGAATGGATGGAAAGGTGTGTGGCGTTGGATGGTAAGAGAACAAAGACAATCTTCAAAACAAAGGACTGTACTTTACAGACAAATATATTAAGAGACAAAAACATTGCTTTCTTCGACACAACTCGGACCACCACCGGCGACCTCCGGATGTCTCTGCTGGGGGTGACATATTATCCTTATTCAACCTGCTCGCTTTATTTTGGGTGAAAAGCTCATTTGACCCATACCCCAACCCGAATCTGAATCCGAATTCATTTTTCTTTATTTTGGGTTTGATTTCAAGTTTAGCATTTACACCAACTTTGATTAAATTACTTGTTTAAGCCTTCAACTCAACGTCGTTGCCTTTACTTTTGGTTCACCCAAAAAAGTCTCATACTAATAGAAATAATTGTTCTCACTTATATAATCATGATCCTCTACTTATCTAGTCAATGTGAGAATTTGATCGCATTCCCAAAGTCTTGCATTGGAGATCAAAAGTTTGCTAAGATACGTGTTTTTTAAGATAGAGGTGGAGTACGTTGTAGAAAGCTAGAGTGTCATGAAAGGGAGGGATAGCTAGAAAACTAGGTGAAGTGAATGGGTGCAAGAACAAAAGTGAGGCACGATTGTTAACAAGAGCAAAAGCAAGATATTAAGTGAGAAAGAAAGCAAGAGCAAGATATCCACCAAGAATGAAAGCAAAAGCATTATAGTTAGTGAGAGAGTGAGTGTGAGAGCGAGAGTGAGGGCAAAATTTTTGCCTCTTAGTTACAAGAAGCTAGTCATGTCGTGCGACTCAACGTTAACCAAACAATGCACTATTGTTGACCAATGTCAAACATGATTTTTGTTCGATATATGGTGTTGCATCTTTAGTAAAGACGCAATTGAATAAAGACAACAAAAATGGGAACTAAACAATAAAGATGTCAACTTATCCCTAGGAAAAGAAATATATCCCAAAAAGGTTAAGTTTTCATGGACCTCGATCTCTCCTCAATGTTGTATTTTGTGCAAAGGCGAAGAAGAAACATGTCATAATCTTGTGGAATTTTTTCTTACTCAAATTCGAGTGGAAAATTCTTACTCCTTTTGATGCTCGGGACATTCGATCTTGTGTTCAATAGTCGCCCCTTCAAGAAGGAAACGAAGAACCTTTGATTGAATTTTATTCAGACATACTTATTGTCTATTTGGTTGGAACAAAATTCTAATATCTTCGTAGATATATATAAGGAACGAGATATCCAATCTTTTCTTACATTCACTTCTATTGGTAGGTTAGTTTAAATCGAGTCCTCTTTTGTAGTTATCATCTCTTATTGATCATTGGAGATGTTTTTTTTTTTTTTATCAATTTCTAATAATTTTTATACCTGTAAAAGAACGATTAAATATATTTTATTCGTCAATTCTAAAAATAAGTAATATAATCAATTTTAGAAACCAAATGAAAAGCTAAATTAAATGTCATGTTCATCATTGCTCATAGAAAGACTTGTACATATTCTCGTCGTGGGTTCCAAATATTACACAAAGAAGTTTACGTTGAAAGTACCATTTTTAATTCTCAAATGACTTGATTATGTGCCACCACTTTGGAATTAATGATAAGTAAGTCATATTCAACACTTTGACAAAGAAGATTTGTATATCCTCTCCGCAGTGGTTTGGTTTGATAGTTTTCTGCATAGAAATTGACATAGATATTCAAAATTCATGTTTGTTTCTCCGTTTCAACCCTTTATTTGAGAATAAATAATTTCCACGCATCCTTTTTTCCCATAGATAAGGGTATTATATTACATTGTGGCCTTTTTTCTTTCCTTCCCCCTTTTTATTTCTTGTATAATTTCATTTTGAATATATTTAATTAATTAATTAATTAATATTATTAATTTAACAGAATTAATATAATTATTTATTTTAATAAATAAATAATTATCTATTAAAAATTTCACTTAATTTATTTTTATAATAAAAATTTATTAAATGAATGCAATTCCTTATTTACATAAATTATTAATTAATTAGCTAATAATATTTTTAATAGATTAATTATTGGGATTATTTTACATTTAGTTAGTATAAAAGTTCATTTTTCAATAAAAAAAATTGATTACTTAATGTTTTTTTTTAATCAGACAATTATTTATTGAGATTAATTTTAATTTATCTTTCACTATGAATATATGATAACAATAATCGGTTACCTATTTATTGGGATTAATTTTTGTTACTTCACTATTAATCTATCATATTTTTATCTCATTCTTTTCACTTTTTTATATAATATATTGTTTATTAAAATATATTCGTTTATTATTTAATTTAAATTAAAATTACTAATCTTGAACTTAATTAATTAAAAATAATTAAATTATAATTAATATGACAATCATTAAATATATTAACTAATTAATTTTAATGATAAATTACTCAATTTTTAAATATTTATAATTAAAATTATTATTGCTTCATTATTATCAATATATTGAATGATATTTATTGTTTAATTAATTAATCTATTAAATTTATAGAAGATTGTCATAGTTAATTTCATAAATCAAATACAAACATAATTTTTGTTCATAAAATTTTGATAGTATCTCGGTGCACAACCAAACATCGTCATTCCTAGACAACCTATTCTTAACATCTCCCAAGCATCAGTAAAAGCTTAAACCAAATGACCCCTAAAAATTTGAATACATTCTTAATTTCATGTTTAAAAGCTCGTGAAATTATGATTTATTATGAAGATTCCATGATATTATATATGTGCCATCATTTAAAAGGGAAAAAAATTGGTAATTTTTCTTTTCCGTGTTCTATAACTTTCCCTCTAAACTTGATTAATGAATGAAGAAGCCAAGCATATGCATTGATTGTGGCGAAAGCATGTTTAAAGGTTTCAACAAGATCTTTTTAATTCGCGTAATTGGTATAAAGTTAATAAAATTAAAGTAAAATAAAGTTATACAACAAAATTACTATGTCAACTTGAGCACAACGCAACTGATTTAGACATATATTCTTGACTACAATATTAGAAGTTTGATTCCACTCTCTCCAAATAATATTGTGTCGAATAATGATAAAAATAGACGTGGCCTTCAGAAAAAATAATAATAAATGAATTCAACTTCTACAATACCTTTTGTATTTTTAGTCAGCACACAGACATACAAACAGGTACATACAGATATACAAACAGGTACACAATCCGATTCTGAAATTTGATGATAACTTGCTTATCATTTGACCAATACGTTCATGAACTAATTTTCAAAACCATAAAGCTTCATTTGTGAATTTAGCTAGTTAATGAACTAATTTTCAAAACCATAAAGCTTCATTTGTGATTTAGCTAATCCGAAGTTTGTTAGATAACACAAGATTTCATTTCAAAATTGATTGATAATGAGAGAAATAACTCAGATATCTTATAAAGGTCCTTTGATTTTTTCAATGTAGAATCCTCAACATATCTCTCAAGATGGCGCCTCTTTGAATTAACCATTCTTGAATCAAATGCGAAGTTTGAACTTCATGGGATCTTATACTATATTAGATAACATAGGGGTTCTATCTCAAAACTAATTGACAACGAGAGTAATCCATATCTCTTATAAATATAGTGAGATCCCTTGATTTTTTCAATGTGGAATCATCCACCGAGTTTCAATATGTCTTTTTTCATATCTTTACTTTATCATTCTAATCTTTATCTTGGTTGTAAATAGTTTGTTTCCATCAACCCTTTGCTCAAAGGGTTGTGGAATGAGCTCCTCAGTTTATGTTCAAGATATATACAACAAAACAATACAAATGCTAAATATAACTCGGTTATTGGACTCCACAAATACAAAATAATAAACATATTACACAGCAAGTTACAATAGATCACATTAATTGTTTTTGCTAATATGAATAGCTAACGTTGCACATTCAAATCTCTTTCAAAAAAGAATGACTATACACATCTAAACAACGATGTTGAGAAAAGAATGCATAAGATCTAATTGACATTGAAAACCAATAAATGTGAACAATGGGGTAAAGTTGCTCACCGTTCTGAAATGAAGCTTCCTGTGGAATATGCACTCAGATGAGGATTAAAATGCTTCAGGAACGGTGTTCATAGTGGGAATCCTCTGGCGTTTCTCCACATGTGATGATGGAAACCAACCAGCTTTGCCTTTACATTCTCCCTCTGACCATCCTGTAGGGCTCACCTGCACAAATATGCCGATTTAAATATATAATAGATTCCACGAGTTTTACTTTCCCTTGGGAGCGTAAATTCAAAAGCTGGAGGACATGGAATAGGTTGACTGTTCACGATCATAAGGGGCAAACAACTTAATCACAACTCTGCATTATAGGATGGGAGAAAAAAAAAAAAAAAAAAACATGTAATGCAAGTAGATTAACACAGAAAAACATAGATTGGATAGTCATTTCTTGCTTGTTGGAGAAATATTGGTCTTGATTATCACGCCTCAACCAAAGGCAATATCAGAATAATACTATTTCGCTCTAACATTTCAGTAAATGATTAAAATAGAGTTGGCAGAACAAATGTGTTAACTTGACAGCCTAACAGAAGATATACCATCATCAAGTTGCATGAAATATGGTTTCCTGGCATAACAAGTTGTATTCAACTTCTTTTCGATGTAATTCTTTTTTGAAAATAACATTTTTGGCTGTCTTATTTCCATCTCAACAATAATAATATTGATATTTGAATCCTAGAGCCCCCTCAGTTTTCCCCCTAAAGAACCAAATTTGGAAACCCATCTAAATGAGCGAGAAGTGAGAGCATCAACAGTATTTCAAGTAACATATTATCCACTCTTATAATCAAAGAGAAGCTACATTGATGCAGAGGACAAAGGGACCAAACTTTACTATATGATAATTTTGAGGATTTTTTAAATATCTAAGCTTATCTATCCAGTACACCCACCAAACCATGATGCTCATAGACCACAACAATTACCGATTGTCCATATTCTTCAAAATTGGAAACGTCACAACCATTGACAAATTAATAAAGAACACCCTAACAACCTTTAGTTCTGCACATTACACTTCGAATAAGAGAAAGCATAATTAAGATCCCTCAACTAATAATTTGATTAGCTGGTATTAGATCTTAGAAACTGGTGACCAACAAGAAGATGAAGTTATGTGACAAATTTCTGTCACTGGATCACTTGAACAGACAAGATAGAGGACAAAAAGTGATAATAGAGAACTAACATAATAGAACTAAGTACAACATTAGGTTTCTGAAGTAAAAAAGCAATTATGCCTCTGTTTTATAAATCTTTCTAGTCACGGGTTATGATATTTCTAAAAACTAAAAACAACAAATTGAGAAAATTGTCTCAAGGAAATAAAAAGTACCTTACGCACAACAACATAGTCACCGACTGACAAGCTCAGTTCTTTCTCTGATTCAGCATTAAAAGAATGCACTGCCTGCAGAAATTACAAAAAAATTATAAATCGTGAACAGTTAAGGAAACTGCATATCTAAGGGCCATTCTGCAAAAAAAAAAAGAATTAAGGTTATATTAGGGAAAATGAGAGCTGAAGGTTTAGTAAAGTCTGACTCCAGTGAACCAATTATTATAAAATTCTGATTAACCAGAACAAAAGGACAGAGATTGTTGATATTGCAAATATTAGTTATATCTCCACGAGGCTTATCACCTAATAGATCACTGCAGAACACGTCAACTCTTGTTTGAGAAAATGGGATCAATCTCACTCCTTCGGAGCTACATGCTTATCCATAATGATTTTTGTTTCCCCTCAAACATTGACTTTTGACTTCTTATTTCTAATTTTCTCTATCAAAGTCAATGGAGTAGGCACGTCATAGTAAGGCAGCTAAAAGAACTAGCCAAATGATTTGACTGTGACTTGCAAATCATATGATCCCAGATATAATAATTCGGTAGTCAGCACAAGTTTAAAACATTCAAATTTCCCTCCCAAGAATAAATTGAATCATCTTCTTCGTGGCTGTAAACTAATTACTTGGAGAGGTGCCGTGGAGCAATTCAAGAACCAAGCTACACTAAAGGAACTATATAATGAAGAAACTGGTGCTAAAATAGGTAAAGTATTGACCCAGCACCGGACCCTACATCAAATTATGTTTCTCCTTCGCACGGTAGAAGACAGAAAGAGTAGTTGAAAAATAAAATAAAAAGTGGATGGTTCAAACAATCACAGTAATGGTAAGTGAGAAGCATACTTCAGCCAAAAAGAATGATGATTTCCCCGAGTGATTTTCTGATGAGATCAAAGGGGGAGCTGACTCTTTTCGCTGTTTCTCTGTGACCATCTGAGCAAAATAACAAAACAATGCATAAATTATTTATGGTGGTAGATGTTGCAAAAGTTTCAAGAGAAACTAACCTCTGTTTCAACCTCCCCAAGGATAGCAGCTACTCTAAGATGGTATGTCTTTTCACCTTCAACCTTCAAAAACAATAGCATCATAATCGATATCAAACTCATCACAGTATCCCAGCCATAAAATTAACATATATTAACTAATTACTGTATGCTTTGTATTATATTTTGTCCAATTAAAATCAGATCCAAACCCACCATTGCAACTAGCCTCTGCAAAGTAAGTCTCTGTTGCTGAGCGTCAACAGCAGCTAAAGCAGCTGAAGCTTCCTTCCCAAGAACTGCCATGTTTGCTTTAAGCTCCTGCATTTTTGCCTCTGAAGCATGTAGCTTCGCAACATTTTCAGGGTTAGAAAATTCCCTCACGCGTGCTCGTCTTCTGGAAATTTCTGCTGCCTGAATAATAATTGAGAAGCCAACATAATTTACAAACTTGCACATTTTCAAATACAAGAAACAGTCAAATGCGGAAGTCTATAGAAGGGAAAAAAATGATAAAAATGAATCAGCTTCTGCATTTACTTCTGCATATTACTGACGAATAAGATGAAAACTTTTAGTACCAGTGATTCTGCTTCCTGTCTCATGCGGCTATAACGTTGAGCAAGATGTCGAGCATCTTCTAGAGGAGGACCAGTAATCATTGCTCTCAAGGGATCTAAAATCTGAAAAGTCAACAAGTTCCATGTTAAATTAATTGTTAATTAATGTAAAAACATAAACAAAAGAGGGGGGAAAATAAGACAGTGCCAACCATGACAGTTTCATTTTGGATGTTATTTACATCAATTTAAAAGTTAATAATAATAATAACCACAAATTTCACCAAACTGTAACTTCTCATTCAGCTAATAATCTGATACCGCATGTATGGTGGGATGGTCCAAAAGATTGGAAAGAGCTGACATAAAAAGATGCCTGGGTCATTAGGGATGCTTCTGAGAGTGACCCAATTTCCATAAACTTGAGAGATTTAAATTTATAAAGTGGAAGAGACAAACAGGAGACATAATATGGTTGCCAAAATTCTATTACCATCCTTAACTTGTCAACTTAGGTAGTGAAAAAAAAAAAAAAATCAAGAACACATTCAATAAAATTAGAAGATGCTAAGTTTCTATGCGATGATGCAACTTCAGACACAAAAGATTAAACAGCATTCACACCAACCTGCGAAGATAGAAGCTTAATCAAGTCCTCCTGTTCCTTCTCCACATGCTTACGAGCATCACCATATATGGATGAAGCCTTTGCTAATATATTTTCATTTGCATTATTAGCTCCATAGTTGCAACAATCCTCAGATAACTTGTTACCTGACAAACACAGGGATTAAATAATTAGGAAAACATGAAAGCAATTTTGATAAAGTTGAGTTAATACAAGTTTCCAACACAAGAATGACCAATACATCAAATCTTGTATTTTACAATGTGTGATGTAATCAAACCATAATGTCATTGCAGAACTTTTACCTGTCTCAATATGCCTATAACCTATGGCTATAAATGCTTCTCCCGCTTTAACAATATCTTTTTGGAAATCCTAAAGAAAGAAAAAAAGAAATAAGTTGGGTAAGAAAATCAATCTAAATGGAAGCAAAAAATTCATGATACTGATGCACAATGTAGAGAAAATAAGTCCTCGAATTAGGTGGCAGTCCTTTTATTCCAGATAATTGATAGTAACAATATCACATCCAAAGAGCTGAACCGAAGTTTCCAAACAACAAAACAATGCCCTACACACGTTCAAATTTCGGAACTTAGTAGAACACTTCGAAAGCCTTAAAACCACCAAAGGTGGATTATGGGAAAAAACAACTCTACCTGTGTATAAGATGAGAAATACTATAAATTTTGGAAGGAAGAGTAAATTTACACCAGGAGATAGCTGTGAAAAGAACCAGCTCAAGAAAGACCCGAGAGTAGATATTTTTTTTTCTTGATACTAACCACTATGGGTTGACCTAGGTTTAATGAGAGCCATATAATAATAAGGGACTAGAGGGAATGGGTTTGAACCATGGTGGCCACCAGCCTAAGATTTAATATCCTACAAATTAACTTTCCAAATGAAGTAGGGTCAAGTGATTCTCCCATGAGTATAGACAAGGTGTGTCCAAGTTGGGCTTGAACACTCACAAATGTTTTTTTTCCAAAAAGGAAAAAGGTGATACGCAGTTTTGCAATGGTCCATTTTAGTCACTTGTGGTTTGAAGACAGAATTTGTACCTTCAGGTTTCATTTAGAGATGGCAAAATCACCCCAGAAGCTACGACAAAGATTCTTAGGCTTGATCAAGGATGAAATTGAGGGTAGTCTTTTTCTCAATTTGATGTTAGAGAAAGGGACAGGTAATGCATTCCTTGCCTTGATCTCACCCCTACATTTTGAAATTATAATTTATATTTATATCTACGTGTTCTACATTAATAAAAACCATTACTCAATTTTAAAAGATCATGCTTACATTAATATAGAGTTTTCATTTTTCATTTTCCCTATTCTTTAGCATAATAAAGGTTTACTTCTACATATTTACTAAATTTTATAAAATCATTTTCTCAAATTCACCCTAATCCAAAAAATTGGAGGGGAACAAGGATCAAGGTAAAAGTTACAGGAAATATTAGGGATGTGGATGTGACGATCATCCTGACCCAATCCTAACCATCATTCTTGTCAATGTGATTGCCTTGTTTTATGCATTATGTAGCATATTACAATGGTTCAGATTGTAAGTAAACATGAAGCAAACTAATTAATCAAATTAGTTCAATTTAAAAGCATGCTACACCAAACTGGCATACACCCCATATAGAGATGCTCCAAGGGGTTTCAGACAGGTGACCTCTCATGTCCAAGGGTCATTTCCAATCCTCGTAATTTCCTCTCAACTCAATAAGCCATCCATGGCCAAGATACGTAGCTGGCATCAAAATGAGTATCTTTTTTACATATCAAACCATAACAAAGATACTTGGATGCCTATCAACTTTATAACAAACCCTCCAGTTGTCTAAGAATTACATGAACCCATTGTTCTCCACAGATCCCAGATCTCTACTTCACTTTGTCTTCACATTAAATACTGGCCCGACATCATCTTATCAATGAACATCATTAAAAGGGGAATTTGCACAAGATTAATACCATATTCACGGTAGCATGAGCAGCAATTGACAATAAATAAACCATACCAATTATTTTATAACAGAGAAGCACCAATTCAATGTGAACACTAATAAATCATGGTTAAGAAAGAGCGTGTGACATGTTACCCTTCCTGCGCGAGTTGATCTATAAAATTTCTCTAGTTGCTGATGTCTCTGCATCTCAGCCTCATCTATCACCATCACATCTGAACTCTCATAGCCGGACCCACCAAATTGCTTTATTACAGCCTGAAGTACAAAATGTAAATTTTTCTGTCTTTTAGACTTCATATTCTTTGCTATTCTTTCCATGAGATGATGATTGAGTTCCAAAAAGTAAACGTCTTTAGCCCAGCTAAATTAAAGATGTAAGAACCTTATAAGGAAGGAATCACCATTGTTTCAAGTTCTTTTGAGTTTTAACCACTATGAGCCAAATAAATAAACTTCAAAACATTTGTTAATTTGGTTCATTTGCCTTGCGACAGTCATATCTTCCTAACTTGAAAAATATTTAACCATTGTCCAATATGTATACTTTCAGAACCAAAAACAGTTCAAAACCATACTGCATTGAATGGCATGCGGACATCAAAAAACATGCCAATATTTTGCATCTACTAAGCCATCCAAATAATGTGACGAAAACAGAACAGAAATTTCAGACTTGGAATCAACATAATAAGTCCACAAAATTATCAAATAGAACTGCCATTACCATACAGTAAAGATGGAAGATCAAAAAGGGAAAATAAAAATTCAGCATCTTACAACAGTTACTTAGAAGAACGGAAAATTAAATCAATCAAGTTAAAGTTTAGAACGGGATGATAATGACCCTGAAAAGGAAACCGTACCACTAAGATGACTAATTGACTTTTACTTTCCTCCCCTTTACCAGGGAAAATGACAAGTTCAATCACATGACCTTCTTCCCATCGAAAAATTGAAACATAAACCAGATTCGGATCTTAACAAGGTAAAACTCAAATCACCTGCTGCTGCTTTGCAACTTGAACTTTGAGCTTTCTGAGCGCATCCATGGCGAAATTCCCCGGCGCCTCACCCTTTTGGAATCAGAAGCGATGAAATTCAACAGGAAAAACGCCAATAGCGGTGGAAATTATGAGTTCAACACTCGGTGGTTCGTCACTCGTCAAAGATCTGCGAGCCTCGCCACCAGCTAGCTCTGGACCTTTGCTCTTGCTCGTTAAAGCTTCTTCCTACTAAGCTTTGATCTGCTGGACCCAATTGTATGATAACACCGCCTCCTTGAGTCAATTAGATTAGAATATTTGTACCAATGACTCATTTTGAGAGGGCGACTCAAAATCTGGCCTCACCTTACAAAACACTCGAAATTTTGACCTTTTATTAATGACATTATTGCGTGAATTTGCTACTTTAACCTCTCTTTTCTTTCTTCTATCTATTCTCTTTTTTCCTCTTTTTTCTCTTTTTTCTCCCCTCTCTTATTCAATACCCTCTTGCTCCCTTTTCGTTAACTTTTTGACATTTTTATTTATAAATCAATAAATAAATAAAATTGCACACCTCACTTAGAGTAGATGACCTACAATAAAAATAAAAAGAATAATTGAAGCACCAAGAGATTTTGGAACTTAAATGTTTTAACAAGGTTGTAGTTAGTAGTAGAGGGTGTGTTAATAGTCAAATGCATTTTTTATTTGATTATTTATCGTTGAGATTTTAATTTTAGAAATTTGTGAGATTTTGTGAAATTTCACTTGTTTTAAAATTTTAGTCTCGCTTGTGCTAAGAAAATTAGTGCAAGAATTGAAAAAATAGGAGAAAATGAGAGTATTTATACAGAAAAAAAGAGGAATATCTATATGATATGTTATAAATTTGATTTTTTTTTTTAAATTAAGAAAATTTCAAACAAATCAATCATCATACTAATAGCTGGAGCATTTAAAACTTTTTTTTTTTAATTTATTGTTATTTTTGCAATAAAGTATTAACGGTTTATTTTCATATACTAAGGGTATTTTTTTTTCAAGTTTAGCAGTATTTCGAAACCTTTGAAAGTTTAAAAGTATTTTTTAAACAAAACTTTAATGGTTTTCATTCAAAACTAACAGTAAGATATTTTTTTAACCCATTTTGAAAGTTTAAGGTCATTTTTTATAATTTAGTTTTTAAAAATAATTAATGTCGGTGGTTTCTAATTATTTTATTTTTAATTTTCTATTTTTAAAATCTATGTTTGTTTTTTCTCTTAATTTCTATGCATAGTTATTACAAATTTTTAAAAGAAATACTCGAATTTTTAGCCAAATTCTAAACACAAAGCAAACTTTTTAAAAGTACTTTTTAAAATTTTCAAAAGTTGGTTTGGTTTGTTAAAACACTGTGGAGAGAGAATTACAAAATAAAGAAACTTAGAACCTGATAGAGAATTTGACAATAAAAATCTTAAAACCAATAATTAGATGAAAATATAATTTTTTTTCCAATGTTTTTAGATGTGTGTTTGGTAGCTGATTTAAAGATTAGAATTTAATTTAAACAACTGTTTAAAATGTGTTTGCTACTATATATTTATTGATAAAAAAACAGTGGTAGTTACTCACTAATATTTAGTTGATAATAAATTATTATTAATTAATTTATGAATATAATTTATGTTAATAAAAACTTATATAATTATTATTTTGTAATATTATATAGTTTACAATACATAATACATCTTTTTAAAAACGAATTGAGTTTTTAAAATGACATATTATATTTCTTAATGTTTTTATTTTTATTTAATATAATTATGCATTTTAAAATTTAAAATTTAAAATCTAGATACAATAAAAATATTTAAAAAGTCATTTTCAGAATTTGCATTGTTTGGATCACAAAATCCAAAAAATGATTTTCAGGAAGAGAATTTGGATTGTCTGTCAAACACATATTTGCTAAACTCAGTGAATTTGACAAACATAAAAAAAAAAAAAAAAAGGATTATCTACCAAACAAACCATTAACTTATAAAAACCAAAAACAAAAAACCAAATAGTTATCAAACAAGATTCAAATCATATTTTAGCCAACCAATTTAAATTTTGGTTCTTAAATTTTAAAAATGTCTCTTTGATTTATTTAACTTTCATTTTTGTTATATTATGATACTTGAACTTTTAAAATTAGTGTTTTAGTCCTTGAATTTTTAGAAAATAACTATTTTGATCATTGCCTTTATTTTATTTTTAACAAATTAATGATATAGTTTTGAGTAACTATCCTAGCATGTTAATGTGATCATAATTTAGTTTGCATTAGACAACAAGCATTTGGTGAGTGGATATTAGAGAACAAAAGATAATAATAAATCACCAAAATGATTATTGTTTTAAACTTCAAGAATTAAAATAAACATCTCGAAAGTTTAGAAACCAAACATGGAACAAATTTAAAATTTTGTGAAAAAAAAAAAAGATATTTTGAAAGTATAGTCCAAAATAGAATAAATTTCAAAGTTGAGAGACCAAAATGTTATTAAACTCTGGTTCAATTGAACACATTTAATGGTAAAAGAAAAAAATTATAAATTTTATCATAGATTTGAACTCATTATTTCGAAGCTTTCTACTTAGTTCAATGTACTTTTAAAAAAGGGAAAAGAAAAATCAGGACTATTAGGATTATAATAAACTAAAGTTTATAGGTCAAGGAAAGTTATTGAAAAAGTTATAGTATAATTTTGGCATATCATGGATCTAATTAGTCATTAAAATTTATGACTAATTTTTAGTATAACATAGAGTAAAATTGATGTAATAATGTGATGCATTTATTGTAAATCATGTGTTCTTATAACTCCCATGTAACAACTCTTTTTAATGATAAAAGACAAATTTTTAGTATAAAATTGAGATGCCTATACTTTTGTACCATCTCCTCGCATGAAAATATAAACTTTGGTTTTAATAATTCTAGTGTAATTTCAATTTGACCACTATGATCATATTTCAATTTGATTCCTTATAATTCTAAACCTCGATCTCAAGGAAGGAGCATATAATTTTTGTTGTCTATAGAAAAATTTTATTGATTTATTTATGTTATGAGTAGATTTAAATTTAAGAAGATTTTGGCTAAGCCACCAAAATATGATCCCGAATGGGATAAAAAGCAAGACTCGAGACTAAAATACCCGAATGGACCTTGGGATAAGTGAATCACAAGTCAATGCTTATGAAAAGTCTCCCCTTAACCTCGGCCATGGATAAGACCAAGGGTGGCTAATCTAACTGTGTGCAATCGTACACCCACAACTAGATACTAAAAATCGAGAAACAGTTGGATATTTGAGATCTCAAATTTCAAAAGAAGAATGAAAGACTCTAGATCAATTTGCCTATATCTACACCATAATGACTATAGTAGAAGTAAGTTAATTTTCATTCCTCTAAAACTCTTGCTACTACAAAAAAAAAAAAAAAAAAAAAAAAAAAAAAAAAAAAAAAAAAAA
>QLSR01001478.1:1048572-1099776 GCA_031780015.1 Citrullus colocynthis
AAAAAAAAAAGGAAAAAAACACCTAGGCAAACAAGATATTCATAGAGGAAGTAGGAGAACAAGCCTCCTCAATAAAAGAACGGAATTTACTTTTGAACAAGAACTTTACATGATCACCTCCCTAGCTAATTGTGATTGCAATGAATTGCATGACAAATACAATCTTTTTCATATATTATGAAGATCTTTCTTTGACTCAACAAGGACAAACCAAGCTGCGTTATTGTGGATTAGGACGAATATAGGCAGCTCAACTCAAAGGAAGTTAATATACTTCCATAAAATGTTCGAATGTTTTGAAACAATGTACTTCCAAAATATGATGTTGATTTTATGTTAACATATGTTCGAGTCTTATTTAACAAATTAGTCATTTGATTGTTTTCGTTCTTTTTAGTTTAAATCCGTAGTACATTGTCTTAGGCTTATAAGTCATTGCAAATTACATAACTTTTACGTCAAAATTATGAAATACTTTCACAAATCTAAATTTCGTTTAATGTTTTCAAATTGTTCGACAAAAATATATTTAGCAAATAACTCCAAATTTTTTTATACAAACCAAAAAGTGCAAATTCTAGAAATAATATTTTCATATCTTGCATCCAAATTTTTGAATTTTAAAATTTTAAATACAAATTATATTAAATTAAAATTAAAATAAATTTCTAAATATATCAAAATGGACCCAAATTATTTATTAATATAAAAATAAACCATTTACAGTATAGAAAAAATTTGTTTTTTTTTAACTTGAATAATATAATATACATTTTTAAAATCCAACTTCTAAATCTGAATCTGCCATCATGCAAAACTTATGAAAACAATTCTGTTACGATATGTTTGTATTCCCAAGTTTTGCAACCCAATGTAATTGCTAATAATATGATAGGATTAGATGTTACTGAGTGACCGAACAGATCATCTAGTCTGGTGTTGTTAAATATAAAACATCTTATAAGACCAACTTGCATCATACGATACCAAACACACCGAAAATATACCCAAAACAAATAAAAATAAACAAGGCAAGAGTTGGGTCAATTCAGTACCAAAACTTACATTAACAAGCATATATACACTTCATTCCAGCTTTATATATCACCCAAAATCTTATTTACAGAAAAAGCCTGAGTTTAAAAAATATCAAAACAGCAGCAACTGGGAGGCGCCGCCAAGCCATGCAATGATATGGAATCAACTTCAAAATTCAAACACCTCAATTCAAAATTATAATGTTGAAATGACAGTTGTAAAAATTCAGATTCAGAAGTCATTAAATATAAAAATCTCTTGAACCAAAATGGTATATATTAACCAAATCTCACTACAAAACATGATGAAAACTGCAATTAAGGATCTAAATCGTTCATTCATCCTCTTGGCTGCGCAACCTCGCAAGCTTGTTGGTAACTACAACATCAAGTTGAGCTGCCCTCTCGACAATCTCTTTCCTCTTCTTTGTTGAAACATTGTGGGCAATCTCAGCACAGTAAGTTCTGCAGTAGGGAAAAAAACAAAGATCAAACAAAGGAAGCATATACAAAAACGATGGATCAAGTAAAACATCAGAGGTTCCCGCAAACCTGTTGTGCATCATCAAGAGTTCGAGCTCATTGACATTATGAACAACAAACTTCTTGAACCCATTGGGAAGGTAGTGGCGGGTCTTCTTGTCAGTGCCATAACCAATGTTTGGCATTAACGTACATCCTTTAAACTTTCTTCTCACTCTGGAATCAATACCCTTTGGTCTTCTCCAGTTTTCCTGTCAGATGAACAATACAAGATGAACAAAAACCAAATTGATTGTTTGAGACAAATAGAAAGCGAAAAGTAATTAAACAATGTAAGTACGCAGGGATTTAGTAACATAAAGCTTTTGAGTCAATAAAAAGCTAACTGTGTCGCAAGACCTGTGTGTGTATGATGAGACAAATAGAAAGCAAAAAGTATTTCAACAATATATGTACGCAGGGTTTTAGTAACAGAAAGCTTGAGTTTATAATAAGCTAACTGTGTCGCAAGACCTGTGTATGATTAGTCTATGCCCTCAAAACGAAACGTCCAAACATCTAAATGAAGGTCTGGACATTAGATACCACGGGCAATTTCAAATCAATAGATTCGGAAAACTGTATAAGGTAAAAGGAAATAAATACTTGTACTGCAACCTCAGCCGAAAGATGGTGAAATTTGATTATATAATCATAGAAAATCAGTAATGTAGGTATTTTGCATCATAGATTGCAGCAATAAGTAAAAAGTTAAAAACGAAACAAAAGGAAGAAGAAAATGTGTTAAAAATAATATCAAATCAGAATATACAACGAAGATCAGATGGTAGTGCATGAAAATATTCATCATTCAAGTGCAGAAATGATGGGTTATAATCATCACGCCTTGTTGCATATCCTATGAAAAACAATATGCTTCAAATTATTTTCAAAGTAAACAGTTCAGTATCGAGAAAAACTGTTTGATGGGAACATGTAAATGATAACCTCACCATCTTCCACCAAGAGACAGAAGACTGAGCCTCAAAAAATTATCCTGTCTACCAGCAATAAGGACAATACTCGACTAAACAAGCGCAGGAGACAAAAACAAATTAAATTACTTCAATAATATTTAAATAATACATAATTCCAAAAGAAGGATCAGATAGTCGATCTTCGATTCACCAGACTGCATCCGAAGACACAAGTCAGTCCGGATGTTGTTTTATCATCAGATCCTACTAAAAGAACCTCGCAGATATAGTTAAAACTACACGGAAACCTAGTGAAACTACCTTCTAAAATCATACCACAATGAATAAGCTGTTAACTATAACAAGAATCAGATACTCTGTCAGTCACCATTGTGCATCATTAGATACAACTAAGACTGGGGCGACAATACATATCATCATCTTCCTTATTGCACATTCAACCATATACACACATAAACAAGACGAGAAGACAAAGAAACATAAAATACCTTGACGGAGATCTTTCGATCACTCTGGGGCCTCTTGAACTTCTTCGTCCTCTTCTTCACAATCTTCTTCGACAGCAAAGGCACCGCCATTTTCGCTTAACCCTACAGATTTCATAACAAGTACGATCATCATCAGCTCAAACAAACGTACCAAAGCCTCAAAACTTAAAATCCAACCCTGAATTACACGATGACAGAAGATAGTTCACACGCTGGAAGAACCAAACTGAATTAACAAAAACAATTGAGAAACACTCGATCGACGTAATGAAATCTTATCAACTCTAGGGCAAATGAACATAGTTCAGAGAGGATGATAAAGAAAGAAACCCTAGCAGCGGAATAGAGAGAAGTACTCACAGAAACTAGGGTTTGCTTTGGCCGTCCAAGCTTCGACGATATGCTGCAAGGCTCTGAATGGTTTATATAGAGAGTGGCCGTTCAATTAGGGTTTCTTTTCTTCGGCTCTTGTGCAGCAACTCGATTTAGCATCTCTGGCCCATGGGCTTTAATAGAAAGCCCATTTACATTAGTATTAGGGAAATTTTCGAAAATGCCCTTTCTATGCTGCCATTATTTATTTTAATTGTTTTTTTCTCTTTTCAAATATATTTTATCTATATTGTCCCTATTAACAAATTCCTTTCAATAGACTACTCACCAATTTTATAAGACTCCCTTTTACTGCCAACATGTAAAGATGAACACGTTAGCATCAATGGTGCATCAAAATTTCGTATTGATTTTTCTGTTTTACCAAAAGTTAAATTTGTAGTAAATTATTTAATGAGTTATATGTTTAAATTTGTCAAAATAATCACGTAATTGAAAATGAGTCATAAAATTTTTATTGTCTATTAATGATAGAGTACGATAAACTTCTATCACTCAAGCAATCAAAGTCTATCGCAATCTATTGCTGATAAATAGTGAAATTGTTTTATTTTTGTAAATAGTTTGTTATTTTTTCTATTTATAATAATTTTTCATTAAGTTATGTTTGACATATGTTTCCATTGTTATTTTTACTTGATGTAATTTTATACATTAGTCACTAAATTTCCAACATATAAAAGAAGCAACTTGTTTCTTCAATTTAGAATATCCCATTTTAATTATCTCTTCTCTTTATTTATTTTTTTATTTGAATTGAATTGAGAGCAAATATCAAAAGTTCTACTAGATTAGAGTAGTTTGAGTTTTTTGTTCTACTAGAATTAGTTGTTGTAACCTGAGACGATCGCTATAGTATGCTTATAGCCTATGCAAAGCTAATAATTGTCTTCAAGGCAACGCTTTGTAAGCATGCCTCTGTTTGGTTTATGTCCTAAAACTCGTTATTTGTAACTTTTTGGAACTTATTCTCAATAAGTTGTTATCAATATTTATTCAGTAAAGATGTTATTGAATATGTGAACTGCATAACCCTAAATCCAATAAACTAAGAACTCTTGGCCATAGTTTGAATACTTAGACTTTATGTGTAGACATAAAAATTGGATCAAATTTAAGTAATAGCCAAAAATATCTATAGTATAAGGATAAAGTTAGATACCTTATCTTAAAGACACTATGGATGCGACCCATTTTGTATTCGATACAAACGATGTGATTTTATATCGTTCATGTAAAAACATGAAAGCGTGGACATCCTATGCAATGAATTTACATAAGATCGAACCATGAGATAATCACTTTTATTTTATAATGTCATTTACTGTTAAGACTGATTATTTCAATATGATGACCTAGATAACTCGATCTTAATCCTGAATAAACTATAAACTCCTGTTTATTTAGGACAGTCTTGAGAGATGGAATTCACTGCTGACTCTAGGTCTTGGACAAAGAGCCCCACCCTCTCATTGGTCCGAGAGGGACTTGGTTTGGTGGTTGAATCATAAACTAATTGTTCATTAGGGACTTGAGGAACAAAATGTAATTACAGGGTAAAACGGTATTTTTGACCAAGCTGTAATTACGAACAACTTGTGAAGGATAGACTTACTAATAAAGGTTATATCAAGTGGACATAAATATATCTACAGTGAGGAGAGTATACCTACTGGGCTATAGTGAAATGTCCCGGTAGTTAACAAATATTAATTAGCTATGTTAAATATTTTAACCAGTTAATTTCAGATCGTTGGAGCTCATGATTTGTAGGTCTATTAGGTCTTCTTGTTAGCTCATGGACTAAACCTTATAACACTATATTGAATGAATTTGAAATGTTCAAATTCAGTTGAAGAGCAATTTATATGGTTTGTTTGTTTAATTATGAATTATACGTAATTGGAGAGTTATAAATATTTAAATGTAACTTAAATATTTTAAAGATGAATAGAGATTCACCATACCATATAGTATTCATCTCGACTTGGTGATAAATAAAGCATCCGCACTTTTTTGAATCCTAAAGTAGCATAAAAAAATCCCCAAAGCTACAAGAAAGACGAGACTACAACCACTACTTGCCCAATAGTACAGTGCCTTCCTCTCTGACTTGACTTTCCTAGCTACCAAGCCCCTCTTCAAACCCTTGCCAAAAGGACGAAAGGAAAAATTCTCTATGATACCGCTTGAATAACGATAATCAGAGTGAAAAGCAGGAATTTTCTGGGAAAAGTGGAAAATAATTATAATATTAAATATTAAATTAATATAATTAACAATTATTTAAGTTAATTATATATCAATTTATGAAATTGAATTTGAAAATCAAATTTTGAGAAATTAGGAAAATTCACTATTCATGGTGAAATGAGGTGGTGTTCTTCGTGCATCATAACTTCCCCACCTTCTTCTTCCACCTCAAATTGAGTGTGTTATTTAGATGATTAGTTGTTTTCATGTATTTTAATCTGACTTGCATGCTTTCGTTTTTAGATAGAATAGAGTAATTGAAGAAAAGGGTTAAGCTTCCATGCTAATTGCTGCTGAAATCTCCAACTACTCAAAACCCATAAACCAGTGAGTTCTTCATCTTATTGCTCCAAATTCAGCTCAATTTGGTTCCCACAATCCGTTCTAAGGCTTGAGGATAATAAGAAGACTCTAGAGGTTGTCCACAAAATGTTCGTGATCAGAAATTTAAAGGAACTTGCTTCAATTTTGAGCTACAACAAGTAAGTGTTCTTTCTCTATTTTTCGATTTTAGAACAAACATGTTTAATCTTCAAAATTTATGTAATTAAAATGCTTTAGATCCTAATTGCTTCCGCTATTATGTTGCTAACTCCTTCAACCTCGACTACTTATTGAATCTCCACAAGATCTTCATGTTTCTTTTTGGTTATTTCAATTTATAAAACATTGATCTAACTATTATGAATATTATAACAAATTAGATGTTCATTATATAATTGAGCTTAGTAGCTAAAGGTTATGTGTCTACTAACAACACATCCTTAGTGGTCATGAAATGTCACTATCTACTTGCCAAATTGTCTATAAATAGAAGCTTTTGGTGGATATTGTAACACAAACATTGAAGAGAAAATAAGAGAAGAAATTGGTGAATTTTGAGAAATTTCATTTTCCATAAAATCTCACTTTCTTTATTTTAGTTTATTTTAAATTTACTTTATTTGATTAGGTTATTTTAATTACTTTGATATTATCATTTATTATTTAATATTATAATTTTCGATTTTCGTATTTTCATTTTTCCGTCATTTTACTCCTCAATTTTATAACACTAACTAACTTTTGAATTTAAATATTATTGGTTGTACACAGTGCACTGTGTACTATAATTATATAACTTTTGAATTTGCCAAAAAAAAAAAAGAAGTTAATGATATTGTATCATGCAACATAAAAATTCAAACGGTATGGACTAGTTAGAAGCCAACTCTGAATTGTTGGAACATAATTTGAATTTTTCAAATTTTGAAGAACTAAATGGATACAGATCTTGAGATTTCGTATAACTTCACCATTACAATTCAAAACAAATAAAAACATAATGAATGAAAAAAATAAAAGAAAAAAAATGCTAAGAGATCAAACCTGTTTTTTAAAATATAAATACGAAACTATTTTAAACTTTGTACTTTATTTCAAAAATATGCTTGAACTTTCAAAAGTTTCAATAATATTCATAAACTTTAAAAAATACTAAAAAATACTCTTATTGTTAGTATTAGATGGAAACCGTTGGTACCTTATTTCAAGAACACCCATTACTTTCAAAAGTTTTAATAAATACTCTTACATCTTAAAAAAGAAAAAAAGTACTCTTGCATAATACTCTTGAATATTCAATGGTTGCATTAATACCATTAACTTTTAAAAAAAAGTTTAAAAAATGTTTTTATTATAAATATAGTCAAATTCTCTAAATTTATATTAGTTGAGTTAGGAAAGGATCAATTTGAAGATACCCTCATTTTTACCTATTAATCTAATTCTTACATAAATTTTCTCAATAAAAAAAAGTCAACTTAAAGCATAAATTCTCTCGTAATCCCACAAACTTTCAAAACCAAATTCCACACTTAAAACTCAGCGAGACAATGAATTACAAAATACAAAATATGTCAATAAAGAGATATCATATTTGATCACGTGTAACCTTCTTAATTAATCAAAACAAATAACCTAATTTGAATTGCAAAAATGATCACACATAGACTTCTAGTATGTTTAGAAGTGATTCTAAAATGGTTAAAATCACTTTTGTCATTTTCAAAATAACTCAAAAAATGTTTTTAATAATTCAAAACCAAATTTAATAGTATATGAAAATTGCGTTTCAAAGTATAAAATTAAACATTGCATCAATTTTGAGTAATTAAAAGTGTGTTTCAGTATAATTTTAAAATGATTAAAATTACTTTTGTTATGTTTAAAATTACTCTCAAATATGTACTTCATTGCTACAACGAAGAGAGCATCGAAGAAGAGAATGAAAATTGAAAAGGTTAGTCCATAGATTGAAATGGAGGAAAGAGAAAATGGGAGATGAAGGTGAAATAGGAGGTAGATAAGCGATTTTCATTTAGATCAACTTTTAACTTTTATTTTCAAAGATTAAGGATATTAATATACCTTTTGAAGGTTTAAAATACTTAAGGGCATTAATGAAAATTTGAAATTTCAAAGTATTTTTTAAGCAAAAGAAGTAACAATTTCCATTACAAACTATCCGCAAGTGTATTATTTATTTATTTATTTATTTATTTATTTTTTAGTTCACGAGTATCAATGGAAATCTGTATTGTCTATAATTTAGCATTTTTTTGTCCTTGTTAACTTGAAAATTGTCTACTGTTTAACCTAGTGGCATAAGTAATCCAATGGAGGAAGAGAATATGTAAGAATCACAAAATCAAATGGCAACTTTTGCCAAAGTCAATTGATAGAATTTTATTGCCAAAGAGATTATAATGTCTAGAGATAACTTCTCACCTTTGGAAGTTTATATTAGCTTCAACAGAATCAAATTCTACTGCAAGCTTATCCATTATAATGGATTTTAAGATAGTCTCAAGTTTAATAAATTCCAACGGCCATACGAGTGAGCTGAATGAGAAAATAGGTTTAAAATTTAAATCATATTTCATTTTTAAACTTAAAAAAATATCCAATCTTAACTTCCTCAAAATATACATTTTTACCTTCAAACTTTAAATAATATCAAATTTGACGAAACTGCTGAAAATATTTACAACTAATAACAAAATATCTGTCTATCGCAAAACTAGCAACTGTGTCACGATGAACGCAGATAATATACATTAAAATTTTGCTATATTTATAAATATTTTAGTTCCTTTTGATATATTTGAAAAGAGCCCAAATTTTAATTTTTCAAAACAACATCCTTCAAACTTTAAATAATATCAAATTTGATGAAATTGCTGAAAATATTTACAACTAATAACAAAATATCTGTCCATCGCAAAACTAGCAACTGTGTCACGATGGACGCAGATAATATACATTAAAATTTTGCTATATTTATAAATATTTTAGTTCCTTTTGATATATTTGAAAAGAGCCCAAATTTTAATTTTTCAAAACAACATATTTTTTTCAATAAAGCATGAGAATTAACATGATAATAGATATGTAAAAATCCAAGATATTGTTGTTAACATCGTTGATTTTATCTTAAAAGGTATAGTTAAAATCAGTTAAAATCATTTACAAAATTAATTTGTGTACATTAGTTGCCATGCCAATTTATATAAATGATGTCATGTCTCCCCTCCAATTTTTGCATGTTAATAGTTCCATCAATTTTCATTTTATTTTAACGAGAAAAAGAAAACCTCCAAAGACAATTTTTCAAAACAACTTTCATGGTCAAGAATAAAAAATAAATTAAAAAAAATTCAAAATCTATGGAGAAGGAAGTTAATTGAAATCTACCCCAAAGTTTGAAATATTTAGTATAATTTAACCTTCAAGATATAAAGAGAAGAAGAGTGTAAAAAGAAACTGTTTGAAATATCTGCGAATGTCTACCCACTTAACCCTACAACATTTAGGTGTCAAGGAAATTTGTAGAATATTAATTTCTAGATAGGACCTTTTAGCCATTTATTGAGATTGTTTCTTTGTTTTACTACTAGGCCAACCCATAATAGTTCTTAGCTCAAAGATAATTGCCTCGATCTTTCTTAAAGGTTAGATCGATCCTCCATTACCATAGTTCTTGTACTTTGAAAAATAAATAAATAAAGGAGAGAAGAGAGCTTTCGTATATTAACCAACGATATATCAAGCAATTTCCATCATACAGATTTCATCGAAAGAACACTCATCTAACCAACTAAAGATTGAAGAACAAAGTTGGTATGAGTTAGGAGAGGAAGGGCTAACCTCAACCCACTCTTTGTCAACCTTCTCAACATGTGCATTTGATTTGGGGATGGCATAGAACTGAGGCTTATCCATTTGCTTCGTCAATTTCTTTAAGAAGTTCATTGAGAATATCAAGGCAAAGCTTTTCTCAAAGTCACTGTTACCTTTATGGAGCTGAATACCGATATTAGCACTGCAGGATGCAATATATCCAAGAAGTAGAGGGTTCATCCCAGCACTTCTATGGCTGCTGCTGCAAATCTGTAAGAACGAACATTGTCGACTCAATGGACAAGCAACTTGGGACGATAAACTATTGCAAGATAACATTGATAACATTTCTTACCTCGACATACTCCATGCCAAGTTCAGTGAGACGTTCCAGAACGTTGGGAGAGGAAAGCAAGTTCATGACTCCTCCAGAACCAACAGGGGATTGTAGAATTTCCCATGGTGATTTCATCAAAATTTTGTATTTGTTCTGTTCATCAACCACATTGCTAACAACTGGAAGTCTCTCTTCTTCCAAAAACCAGATCTGCAAAATTAGTTCTAAGACATTAAGCAAGAGAATTGTAAATGACTCCATAACGATTGCTCTAGCTTAAAGCACCCCTAAAATAGACACTACTCTTTAGTTAATGCCATTGATTACTGACATATGTTAAAACTAGTGGAAGGTGTTTGATGACTCCATTACCGGCCCAGGTAGCTGGTATAGATTTGGGACACGTTGGAGAGTGAATTTGAATTGACTAAATCACTTTTGTCATATTTAAAATTACTCCTAATCACATCCTTGATCATTCAAAATTAAAATTTAAAGTTTGGTTTTATACTTAAAACACAAGCTTCATAAAATTGAAAATTGCTTGTTTAATGAACCGTGAGTTATTTTGAACATGACAAACGAAATTTTGACCCTTCAAACTCACTTCCAAACCTGCTCTTCACATGTTCACTTCTCTTAAAATGGTTTTTTAAATGTAAACCGTCTTTTACCAAATATATATACACATTACCGTCATAAAATATAGAAATAGAACTTCACGTAAAGACTGCTCACCAACCTTTTCAGAATCGAAGGCAAAGTAATCGTTGTCTACAAAAAGCTTTTCAATTGAATGAATTGTGGAAGCTGAGCATACCAAAATCAGAGGCACGTACGACCGGTCTTCAATCTGAGTAGAATACATGTTTAATTCAGAAAATGTTCTCAAAGATCCATGCTCATTAAGATTTCAATATTTATCTTAGTAGAATTCGGTGCAAATCCAAGTAATACCCTTCCCACATTAATGCAAAAATTACCTAAAAGCCAATGCATCCAACCTACATTGTCATTTCAGCAAGAAAATCTAAGTAAACTACTTGATTTAGACATCTAATTCCTAGTAAACTAATCAACTTCATTTCAACAAGTAGAATGAAAAAGGTAGATTGAAAACTGAGAACTAAAACCTGATCTTAGCAAATTCTCAGCATATGCAAGAACACTTTTTTAAAACCTCCAGTGATGACAAGTGGATTCCATAACTAATGCACATTGAATCACAGCGAACAAACATATTATTTAATTCCTACATTAATACATTCAAAATAAAAGGCCAATAAATAAATAAATAAATAAAATACAACCTTTGCAAACCTTCTATCGTCACAGAGTAGATCAGAAAGGGAAGAAGATTTTGGATGCTCAGCAATATCACAAACTACATCAAGGTCGGAGTACCATCCCTCATCATTAACAACTAAAACAACGGCAGTTTTTCCCGAAGAAATGAGATTGAGTCCCTTTTCCTGCAAATTGGCACGTGTATCAAGTTCCTCTTCATTTGCACCAGAAAGGACACATCTATCTGATATCCTCAAACTATTTTGTACTTTTTCCAATTTAGAAGCATCAAATAGCTCGTTTACAGTCAACCTGATTCAAGTGGTCAATTGAGAATACAAGGTCAGTGCATTGGAAAGTAGTCAAAAGCATTTAAACACACATTAACTCATTGACTTCAAGGAAACTCACAAATCAGACCACGAGAACGTTAAATACCTTTTGACCTTTAAATTTCATAAAACCCGTTGTGAGTAAATTTTAAATGAAGGAGATACTCAATTGGTCAATTTTAACTAATCATGACGACATCTTTCAACAGAAAAATGAAAAGGGAATAAACATTACTAAAATTGTAATGACAGGATTAGCCAACTTAGAATTATATAAAAAAGCCAATGACTTGGCACCTGCCCAGCAAATGGTTATGTGCAGATTCCGAGAGATTCTGAAGGCATAAACTGGCACTTAGATTCATCATTTGAATTGAATGTAATCAGGATACGCAGAAACCAGAATGTATGGAAAGATAGAGACAAACTATATCTAGTTCAAAATTAAAATACACTATTTTGGAGAAACAAAATTTATAAAAAGAGTACAAACTACGTCTAGTTCAAAATTGAACTACACCTTCTTGTAGGAATCGCAATATCTTGTAAAGCTTTTTGAAGCAACTTGGAATTCACTCCAACTATCTGATCGGCAAGTAACCTTCCCTGTGCTTTCTTTCCAAATTTGAAACCATCAAATATGTGCTTCTGTTCCATTTCAGACAGCTTCTTTTTTGCAGCTATGAGACGTTTTTGGAACTTTTTCTTTTCTTTCCATTCCTACAATGAATTATTGAGGTTACCAGACCAAGTGTCAAGATAAGGAAAAGGAACTCAAAATTGCAAGCAAAAGAAGGTTGAAAAGAAAAGAAAAAGGAAAAAGTAGCAGACTTCATATTTCTGTCATCAAATACCCAAATTAAAACAAAAACATGTATAATGAAGCAAATATGAAACATGAAGTTCAAATGCCTAAATAATATCAAGACCTTTCATCAGGGCAGTCATCACTTAAAATATATTGGCATCTTTACTTCATTTATTTATAAAGCAAGAACAGAAAAAATATGCCTCACAAGTTGGCGTCGCTCTTTCTTTGATCTCTCGTCAGAATGCAAATTTAATTCCAGAAGACCTTTTGGAGGTGTAATTTTCATCTCTCGTCTCTGGAGATCTACAATAGGAACAATTGCTTCAACAAAAGGTATCCAAACAAGGCGGCCAGATACTCCAGTCTCAATTGATGTTGGATTTCCAGTGGTATCAAGAACATCTTCGGAACTATTAAGCATGACATGTAAAAGATCTGCCCCTCCACTATCAAATACATTAACAACAGTTCCCAGAGACTGCCCAGTTTCCTGAAGGGTTGTATGCAATTAGTACCACAAGAAAACAAATGCAACTAAATAAAGAAATAGATATATATGGCATATTTTTGTGAAGGAAAAAACAAGCAAACCATCAAAGAAAAAAAATAAATTAATTATTCCAAAAGCACAATTCAAGATGTGCAAGAAAGTTCTACACAAATTATAGTTCCTGAAGAAGCAATCATCCATAATTTGTAAACAAACAATGAGCTGCATCAAATACACCCCCGTTCTGAAATACAGAATGGCAATAAATCTCCACAACCAGACCAACTGAATACTTCAACAAATCAGATTACTTCCCTGAACAGGTGTTTGGAGGTTCCGTAATTAACAGAAAAGGCAAATAAGAAAATTAACATGTTTGAGAGACAACTTCTACATGCATAAACATTTGCATACCTTCAGAATAACACTCATGCCAACAAGATCACGTGAATAAAATTCACCTTCTTCCAACTCTGGTCGGTCTTCTTCTCTCACTAAGAGAGTTGATCCAATGAGTTGCTTGGCCTGAATAGATTATGAAATCAGGACTACTGAAACGTTTTAGTTCAAAATAGTTTATTACAACTCTATAACAATATCAGTGAAAATAGTAAAATCTGCTCGGGTAACTTGGATGGTTTTTTTTTTATTTTTTTGGTTCAAATTGTAAAAGTGCGTAAAAAAAAATCAATAATAATAAACTCATAGCTTCGATACATTAAACAGCTACATGAAGTAATAACGAGAATAAAAACAAAGTTTTCAGATAAAAACATGATTAGTTGTGCACAAAAAGGGATTTACGGTCACCTGTTCAGCAGTATCAATTCCTATAAACTTCAATATCCAACTCTTTCGACCAGGGTGTTCCCTACCATCTTCCAGGTCAACTTCTCGGATTTCTTCCCTTCCTGAAACTTGCTGCTTCAACCATCTTGTACCAGACTAAAGAAAAGGGGTAAGTAGCAATTCCTATTGATTTAAGAGGACAAAGATGTTCTTGACAAAAAAGGACTAGGATGACAGACACACTCAAGGTTTGAGTATTTGTATCGTATAAGGACCTGATAGGATGTAATTCCCTTATTAGTACTGTAAGAGTTTGAGTGTGTCTGTCAATTCACTTCAATGTATATATATATGTGTGTATATATATATATATATATATCAAAATTATAGCACTATAAGAGTTTGAATTTCATTCCAATATGCGAGTAGTAGCTCAATCCAACAATCCTGTATAAATGTACAAGTTCTTTCGAGAATTATTGTCATTGGTTTACCGTGGAGAAACGCAGTTCAGGAAAATCAGTAGTAGGTTTTACTCGGACTTCCCCCTGGGTCCCATGAACATTGGATATGTAACCAATTTCAATAAATCCTGACGAAGCCTCCACAATTTCAAAAATCTCAGAAGTAGCTGAAATACCAAAACAAATTATCATTTCACATTTAAAATATCCACAACAACTCAAAAGAACGACACATTCCCTTCAAATCATCAAACAACACCAACAAAGTCCAGTTGATTTCAAATTGCGTTTCCAAAAAAAAAAGACACATATAAGACCAAAACAGACGCGTTGCATCAGCCATAACTAAAACAAGATAAATTAGATTAACAACCAAAGTAGTAGAGCTTACTAACTCTACGGCGGGAAGGCTTAGAAAGTGCGAAGCTGTGAAGATGGTAGAAGGACACCTGAAGAATCGAGGAAGGCGAAGCCTTGCAAGTATGAGGGAGACGTCTTCGGAAAAGCTCAGTGCATCGATGAAGAATTGATGTATTTGGAAAAGAATGAGAAAAAGAGGTAGTAGAACATAGCGGTGAAGCTCTCTGCATCATCTTCAGATCGGAGTGATGAACGAGAACGAATGCAGGAGGGAAAATGGTGGCTCACCGGCGCTTCGCCATCTTCCGGATATTTTAGCGGTTAAAAGTAGAAAATTGGATTAAATGACCCAAAATCTAAAAACATTCTTATCACTTCCTTAAAAACTAAGTCTTATTGAAATTTTCTAAATGTGAAATCTCATTTTTACCTCCAATTTGAGAAAGTGTGCATTAAATAATAGAAGGTGAACAATCGTTCACATTCACGATCTTTTAAATTTTACCTCTTTCTTTTATTCTCTCAATTGCTTGCGTTTTCCCCAAGTTTCTGTCATCGTCTCTTAGCGTTTCCATCCCTTTTCACCATTCATTTCTACACCGTCGGCATCGTTCCAATATGTTGTTCTTCTATGTCGTTGTCTTTGAGAAATGTATATTGTTCACTCAATGCTGTATAAACGATCACCTATTTTCTTATACAAGATCGCATAGTTTGCTATACACTATCAATTAGGTTTTAATACGCAATCACTTAGTTTGTGATAAAAAATCACTTAGCTTTTCATACACGATCGCTTAGCTTTTAATACACGGTCGCTTAGTTGTTTATACACGATCGTTACACGATTGCTTAGAGTTTTATATATGATCACTTAGTTGTTTATACATGATCACTTAGCTTTTCTATACATGATCACTTAAACTGTTTATACATGATCACTTTATACACTATCTCTTAGTATTTTTTTTTTATACAGGATCACTTAGCTAATTTTCATGTTTGTTACAGTTTGCTAAGATGACACATTCAGTCTTTGCTGAGAGATAATTCCCTGCTACCGTCTCTTGCATGGTCCATAAGACGAATGCATTGATTAAGAAGAAGTTGACCAAAGAGCAGATGAACATCTTTAGGAATACAGGCTTTGGTCCGCTCCTAGATGTGGACCTTGTATTAAATGGGTAGCTTTTTCACCATTTTCTGTTAAGGGAGGTCCAAGATGAGAACCCAAACATTATAAGCTTCAACATACTAGGTAAGAAGGTAACATTCACCCAGGATGATTTTTATTGATAACTAGGTTGTGGCCGACAGAGAAAACAATATAAAGGGATTCAAGTGATGAGAGGCTACGACAACTCATGCTCGGACCGAAGGGCCCAAATGAGAAGGAAAGACCTTGTAAGAACTTTGAGACTGCATTTGAAAATTATAGATTTACAAATGATGAAGATGTTGTGAAGGTTGCATTAGCATTTTTCATTGCATTTGTAATGATGGATAAAGACAAGAAAACCCAATTTGATGTTAAGACAATTGAGATTGTTGATGACCTATAAGTATTCTGACATTATGACTGGTCATCTGTCTTCTTTAGATGGGTATTGGATAGTATGAAGACCATTTTACGCGGGAAGAAGGAGACACGCGATATTAAGAAAGCATCAAATCCTAAACATATCACACGTTACTGTATAAAGGAATTTGCACTTGCATTCCAGGTACGTGCTTTGCCAATTCACTTCAATGTCAACTTATTTATAAGTATTGTATGTGTAACAAAGTTTCTCCATTATATATGTTTGGGCTTACGAGATATTGTCCAGTCCTAGTAAGTTCATAGCCACCAAAATCCACAAGAATGCAATACCATGATTTCTTAAGTAGACGTGTTCTCAAGCTTCATCTTAGAAGTCATTGGATAGGAATGTATTCCAACTCAAAAAAATAAGTACAATGATTGCTCATTGTTTATGCCCATAAAGTACTAAATGATCGATTAGAGATGACTAAAGGATCGCATACATGTCTCTAAACAATCGCTTAGATATCTTTTAACGATCTTGTCGATCTCTCTTAACAATCGCTTAGATGTCTCTAAATGATCGCGTAGATTTCTCTCCTGGCTTTCTGGCCCTTAATCTCAAATTAATTAATTTTAATTAATTAATTAATCAATATTTTGATGATAACAAACTTGAATTAATTTACTAACAATTTGAGTATTTTGAAGTGTCCATTGCATGAAACTCAGAATAATGAATCCAATGCATTTGAATCACTCAAATTGGAGTTCAAACGAAGAAGATAGAGTCGAAAGAAGCTTAACCAAAAAATTTCGAGCGGATGGCGTAATAGATTTTTTTCATCAAAATGGACCAATTGAAAGGTGCCACTTGTAGCAATGGAGAAGTGACACTTGGTGGGTTTTTTATTTTTGGATTGGTATTAAAAAAAAATGATTTTAAAAAGAAAATGAATTTAATAAATTATTATATATGTTTGTGTCAGCTAGTTGAGTTTAAATCTCCACCATTCAATTTTCCTTTACAAAGATCTAATGGCCCAAATTGAATTTGGTTCAATGTTTACAAATTTCTCCACTAGTTTTAATAGAAAATAATGTAAAAATGTTCATAAACTCATGAATTGTAATAGAGTAAGTTTGACAACATACACAAACTAAACTATTGAATAACTTTGCAAAATTGTACATTTCAACAAACAGAAAAAGCTCTAAGGCCATTTTTCTCTATAATATTTTCAATTTCATATTGTACATATATTTGAATCCATAAGAGAAAAGTTTTTCTAAATAATTTTTAGAGAGAATTTGTCTGAGGTGCAATTTGAACAAATTGATACAAATTGACAAACGTAAGAGTAAAAATTGAAAAATTGATTTTTCTCTGAACCTAATATATATATTAGGTATAAAAATTGACTTATTATACACTTCATTTTTAAAGTTCAATGACTTGTAATTTACTATTAGAAAAACTTTTACTAAATATACAATTTTGGTGTCATTCTCTAAACATAATATATATGTGGATATAAAAATTGACTTATTATACTCTTTATTTTTAAAGTTCAATGACTTAATTTACTATTAAAAAACTTTTACTAAATATACAATTTTGGTGGCCTTTCTATGTTTGCATAAAATTACTTTTTACAAGATGTTATGATAGGATTAACTTTAGACTAGAGGGTATAATTAATATTAATAAGTTTATAAACAATCAAGTTAAGAAAAGGATGAGACTCGACCTACAACCACACTCAAGGCCCTAAATGAGTCTAAAGGGAAGAAGAATTTGGACCAAAGGCTTATCCACCTGCTCGGGTTGAGGCTCCATTTTGATAAATGGGCATGCCCCAGTCTAGTTGACAAAAAAAATTAGCTCAATCCAACCCCAAAGGCTTGATCTAGATGCCTTAGGTCAAACCACCTATAAATACATTATATAATTCGTAATGGAAGTCCATTCTCTCCTCTAAAAATTTCTACTTGATTTGCAGTTTTTCCTTTGTTTTGCATGTGACTTCTTCCTCAATCAAACAAATTTATCCGTTTTTATCCGCAACTAACCTATATGACTTCAAATATATCAGCAAGTGTCTTGACCTCAGAGAGTTCTCTTATTTTTATTGTAATTCAGTACTTTGGAAAAGATATATCCAATGTACGAGCCAAAAGAAGTGCCAAATAAGCACAGTTCTCAAATATATTAAAATGTATGGCTTTCACATCCACAACAGAACAAACAAAACTGCATGTTTCATATGCACTGCCGCATTGCTGAAACATGCACCAGAAGCGGCAATCACTTATACAGGCAGAGCTTCACACAACTTGTAAATCCGACCTATCACTTACAAACATATTGCATACGATTTTTGCATCAAATCTGACCATCCAACGTCGTCACAATCCAAAAATGAACTCATCCGTATGCTTCCTATTTGTCAGGTGACATGAACGTGATGGGGGTCTGCTGGATTTCAGCATTGTCCAGGCTGAAAACCGGTGCATCTTTGGGAGAAGGGTTCTCAATTCTATTTGTACAAGTGTTCATCGAGAGGAGAAACTCAAGTCCTTTGGCTTGTTGTAGCTTCCATCGACCCCCTTGAGCGCCTTAACATCAGTTCGAGATCGATGAGGAAGTAGCATTTGGTTTGCTCTCTAACATAACGGACATTACCGTTCAGTTTATTGAGAAGTCTGCGTGATAGGTTTAGGGTCAGGCCTTGCTCTGAAGTCAACTGTTGTCCTCCTCCAACCATATCCTGGATTAGTTCAGGAGGCAAACCTTGACCTGGATGTGACATTCTACAGACAAAAAAACCAAAATAATTCATTGTTCCAGTTCTTATGCCTTTCAAGACTTGTAGCAAGATGACAGAGAAATATGGATTAAAGAAGTGACCACTACCAACAATTCAACCGCAATATGAGCAAACAGAGAAGTTAGACCTCTAGTTAGGATTATCGGTATTATTAGTATGATTCTATGACTAGTAGTAAGGAGTATTCTAGTAATTAGACATTAAGTTTGTTAGGTCTTTTGATGAATTTGGGAGAGACTAGCCCTCTCGAAAGGCTAGGTTTTCTTGTTACTTTTCTTGTAATACACCATAATTCAATATATTTTCGTATTTGTCTTCAATTTCTATGTTGTTCTTGAGTGTTTTCTTATTAGGTGGTATCCTAACAAATATATGAAAAAGTCTAGGCATCACTCGTAATGGTGTTAGAAAACAATTTAGACCTTGTATTTCAAAATTTATGATGATTTAGTCTCTACTCTTTAATATTATTCAATTTGATCGATGTCAGTTAATTTTTGTAATAATTTAGTCCGTATGGTAAAAATAATAGTCATGTGTTGGAAAGAGATTCGGGTTGGTTATATCCATGTGGCTGTCACGTTAGACTCACATTACACCTTAATAGATATTTTTCAATTGTAGGGACTGACTAGGTACAGAAGAGGAATTTTATTTCATCAAGCAACCTTCACGTCTACTGAATCAAAACCCAATGCAGTATATCATATGTTCAGTCTCTTTCAAGTTCCATAAAACATATAGCAAGGCTATACAAAGAATGCAATACAACCGTGGAAGAAGTGTGATATGGAAAGCAAAATGGAAGAGTTACTAGAGTACCTGATCTGCAATTGAATATGTTCATTTCCATCTTGTATAAGCTTCAAACCAGAAGAAATTTTGATTTCAACCCAACCATCCAGAACAGGCGCATACTGCACTGCGTTGAGTAAGAAATCTGACAAAACCATCTGAAGCTTGATTTGATCGCCACAAAGAGTTAAAGTTTTGATTTCTTCTGGAATTTCATGAAAAAGTTGAATGTTCCTCTCTCTGACAACAATCATGATTTGACAGATAATGGCATCCAGAACACTCCCGAGGGGAAATTCTTCTCTGTTTATCTCTACTTGGCTGTTAAACCAGAGGAAAAATTGGAGCAGCGTGGAACAGAGTTGAACAGACTATAGAGATATAAATGCATAACAAGATCATTGACAATTTGGGTTCAGTAGAGGCTAAGGTATCTGTGCACTTTTTATAGAGGAAAGAAACTGAGTTATCTGCCGAAAATTCATTCAGCCACAATGGGAAAACCTTCTGATTTTTTTCCTTTAAAAAATTAAACATTAAGAAAATCATTCCAAACAGACCCTTAACATAATTAGATAAACTCTACATTTTTCCAAGTCTTTTTCTTAGAAAACAAAACT
Source organism: Citrullus colocynthis (assembly GCA_031780015.1). NCBI lineage: Eukaryota > Viridiplantae > Streptophyta > Magnoliopsida > Cucurbitales > Cucurbitaceae > Citrullus > Citrullus colocynthis. Next base: position 1,069,006 of record QLSR01001478.1, read on the forward strand.
GATTCTCATTGATAACTTACATCAGGGCTATGATACATGAGAGGAAAATATTACTCTAATCCTTGGCTGCAATGAAGAAATTTGCAAGTTGCTCCACTTAGGAACAGCCAGCAACATAGATATATGTGTCTCTCGAAGTAGATTACTACAACTATTGAACATATATTAAACTTTCGTATATAAACAAGATTATATTTGACAAAGCCAACTACGTGTTCTATTTCTCAAAAGGGTGTTCAAGTGGGTTATGCCTATTCATTCATCCCCTAATTTATCACTTCTCTTGTCCAATTGTCCTTTGGCACTAACTTTGGTGTATGCTCCATATTTTATGCAGGTGCATTGTGTTGAAAAAAGAAATTGTTTAAAAAATTAGCATATTCAGAAGTTCGAGGCATGGTTGATAAAACAAAAAGAAACATCATAGCATCAGCAGAAGAGATAAAACGATAGGTAATTAAACAAAAGTAGATGTGTTTCCAAGATGATACTTACCCTCTTTCTAAACTTCTTAAGTCCATATCCTCTATGATTGTCATGATTTGTCTCTCGCATGCATCACTAGTATCAAGGAAGAGTTTCTGGTTTTCTGTAATGCCAGAATTTACGAGGAGTTCATGAGTAAATCTAAGGCCATTTAAAGGATTTTTCATCTCATGCTTTAAGAAGCTCAATTCCTTATGCTGCAGAATGCCCTCCCTATCACCCGTCCCAAGTCCTTCTAAGACCCCGTGTAAGTAGGGCTGAACAATTTGCAGGAAGCAGATACAACCAATGGCATTTCCTTTGGCATCAGTTCTCTTGTTCGATGTTAACAACACATCTACATAATTCCCATCCTTGTTGAAAAATCCTAATGGAAACTTTTTTTCGGTTACTTCACCACTAATACCTTGATATAATAGAATCATAAACCTAGTGAGGGTATCTAAACCTTTCAACCTACAAAAATTCCCAAAGATCTCCCCAGCTAGCATTTTTCCTATAACTTCATTTTTCCTCCAACCAGTAAGTTTTTCCATGGCTGCAGTCCATTCGTAGCAGTAACCATTCTCGTCGGAAACAAACATTGGAGGAATCAATGGACTCGGACTTTCAACAATAGTCTTATAATCTCCCTGTAGACGGATAAATTTATCCATCACACCTTTCTCGGATGTAAGATCTTGCCCAACAAAGCAAACTCCAACAACTTTGTTTGTGTAATCTCTACTTGTGCAAGCATTAACTACAATATACACGTTAGACTTTTCTTTACCAGTTCCAAAATTTCTCAGTTTTAACTCCACATTTTTGTCTTCCTTACCTGAAAAACACAAGGGCAATCATTTAACAAGTGGGAGGTGGAGGAAAGAAAAAGTAGAGGGCTAACGCTATAGTGCTTGGTGACTGAATTAATAATCAGCTTCAGAAACTATAAGGTCGACTATCCCTATGAAGAACATTGGTAGAAGTCATGATTGAGAGCATTTTCTATCATGCTGAAAGTCTTATATTCAATTTTCAATCACCGAGCCTCTGGACTTTGGTTTAGCAACTAATATTAAATGCTCATGATATCTACACTTACCTTGCAGAGCACGGGAAAGTAAATCTTCCACAGTTCCACGTGAATCTTCATGAACAATTTCATTAACCAGAGATTTCCCCAAAGCTTCTCCAGTTTGTAATCCCACAAGTTCAGAAATTTTAGCATTCCATCCATTGATCAAACCAGTTGAGTCAACCCCCAAAATTGGAACAGTTGCTGTTTCAATCAACCTAACCATTTCACAAGCTACTGAACTGAGTTCATTGATATCCTGGATCTCAGCACCACCAAACTGGACAGGATGTTCTGCCTTTAAATTACTGTCCCTAGCATTCAGAAAAGACTCCCTCATTATGAGCTGCAATGAGTGAATGGCATTTATTTCTTGAACTTCCCAAGACAAACTTCTACTCTTTGCAACTTCAAGAAATGCTTTAAATGATGATCTCGGGTGCATTCGTCCACAATCATCCTTATCATCTGGATGATGCTTGGCTCCACCCCATTGAATTTCCTTTGCAGCATGGGACCTGAACCAGAATAAGAAATCCTTTGAAGTGATTCTTGCAGCTGCCATACCACACACAGCATCACCTAGTGAAGCAGCTTCAGGGTAGCCAGCATCAGCCAAACTATCCGTGCTTAGCCCTGTAGAATCCCCATGGTTATTTAGTATCCACTCAGTAAGATCTTTGACTTGTGCTTTGGTTGGAGTTACACCTAATAAACAACATGCCCCATTATAGTACAATGCAGCACCATCGCACTTCACAATATCCATTATACTAGGAGACTGAGTCACCAATGCATATGGGGAGCCTCGGAGAAGCATGTCACAAAGTAAAGTTTGTGTCTTGAGGATTGTTTTCTCTGTTAATTGTAATGCCAATTGATGTTCCATGTAAAGCTGCAGCCCGAAGGCCTGCGTGAGAAACTCACAGGCATAACGAAGTGGGAAAGGGACATATCGAGGAGAAGTATGGTGGCACACTACCAGGCCCCATAGCTTTGTTGGTGAGTCATCACTATTCACGATTACTGCCATCACTAATGAAGCTAAGGAACCCATATTTGCCATGTATTGCAAATGACAGCTATATGGTGCTCTTAGTGTTGAATTCACCAAACAAAGAGGCTGCTTTAGTTCATCACTTTGAACGACCTGCACAGGCTTCGCATGGCAATCACAAATCATCCTGACGCGGTTCTGCTTGAACAAAAAACGAGCTGCTTGAGGTATATCAATGGCAGGATAATGCAAACCCAGGTATGGCTCTAAGTCTGACCTTCTGATTTCTGACACTACTTCACCATGTTCATCATTGTGGAACTTATACACCATCACTCTATCATACCCTGTAAGCTTTTGAACATCTTCAACAACCGTATCACATAGAATACCAATATCACCACTAGGTAGAGCCTGCAACCTGGAAATCGCTCGAACCGCAAGTTTCTGTGACTGCACAGCACCTGCAAGCGACAATGCAGGATCAACAGACCGTGCAGGCTCCAAATCAAATATAATCCCCACATCAATTCTATGCAATATAGCATAAAATGGCTTCTGGGTAGTCCTAGAATGGACCCAAACAGGATTCAACAGCGAAATCTCCCTGGACAAAGCCGCTTTCGCCAAAGAAGCACCGGAGGAAGGCGTAAACAGAGCTCTCATATCAACCCCAATCAGACCCTTCCCGTGTGCCGACCCAAATTGATCATTAAGCCCCAATAATTCAAAACAATTCTCACTATAACTAATAATCTTAAAACTAGATTCTTCAATGGCAAGCAAACAACCAAAGGGTTGAACCAACCCACCCCTCTGAATCTTAGACAAATAGGCAGTAATTTGTTCTTCGGGTACAGAAACAGGAGCTTCAAGAACTGATCTGGAATAGTTAAAAGACTCACCAGATGCATCCGAGAGCTCAAACTTGTTCAAAAGCCCAGCATCGACATTGTATTTGACAAGTGCGGCAAGTCTGTTGTCAGTGCTAGTGGTGGTGCTAGGACGAGCCCTAGTATTGCTATCCGCCGAAGAGGAAAACGCCGCCATTCGTCGTTCTCCACTCCGATTCTTGTCCATGACTGTACCCGCAAGGATTGAAGTGAAATTGTTGGATTTGGATAGATTGATTGATTGATTAAGGAGGGAGGTGGTGAATGTATTGCTCGGTTGGTTGCTGGAAATAGGTTCCGTGCGTCACTTTCGAAAGAGGAGCTCCTTCGATTGTGGATTTTATCTTCCCAAGAAGTGAGTCGTCGTCATCACTTGTCGCCGATTCACAATCCATCTCTGTGTTTAGCTTGGAATTTACTCGCTTTTGTTTTCGGATTAGCATATTTCACCAGTCCCTGTCTTCTCTCTATCTTTCCCTGTTCCCCCTTCAAAACCACTTTCTTTTTCTTTTTCTTTACTCATTATTTTATTTGTGTGGAGAGACATTTTTATTTTTATTTTTATTATTAAAATATCGTTGTTTAATTTTAGTTGATTTAATTTTTTAAAATTTTTTAAAAATAAGTTTATAAACACTTATTTCACCTATAAATTTTAGGATAATTATTTTAAATAAAAAATTCATTTACAATATTTATAAATATAGCAAAATTTTATTATTTATCCGTAATAGACCATTGATAGAAATTTATTAGTTTACCAATTGTCACTAGTATATGTTTATTACTTTCTATCACTCATAATTAGTTGAATTTTGCTATAGTTGTAAATAAATTGATTCATTCTGCCAATCTTAAATTTTACGCTTTATTATCTACTTTTTATCTATGCTTTCAAAAGTCAAATCAAATTTTGAAAACTAATATAAGTAGTTTTTAAAAACTTGTATTTGTTTTTGAGATTTGGTTAACAATTTAACTCTTATACTTAAAAAATGTGCATGTCATGGTAAAAAATTGAGAAGAAATAGGCTTAATTTTTAAAATAAAAAACGAAAAATAAAATGGTTACGAAACGGGGCTTCAATTATCTAATTTTAATTTTTATACTTCCAATAAATCTTAAATTTAGTCCTTTAAAATTAAATTTTATCAAATTTGATTAAATAATAATAATAATTTTTATATAAAGTACTATAATATGTGAATATGTCTTCAAATTTTATAGTAAAATGTTACTACATAATAAAAATTTGTTTTAAAAAAATCAACAAGAAACTAAGTAGTAACAACTAAATATAAGATCTATTGAAATTACAGGAATAAAAACTGGACAATTGAAGGTACATAACTGAAATTGAATAAACTTCAAATATATGGACTAAAATAGTATTTTAACAAAGATTTTTCCATGCGTTGAGATATTTAAAAAAGAAAAGAAAAACACTTTTGATCTTTGAGAGTTGAAGTTTGTTTCAAAATTAAACAATCTAGTCCTTAACATTTCATTAATGCTCAATTTTGGTCTATCAAGTAACTGTTAATCATTAATGAAGGTGCTATTGTGGCATTTTAAAAAAATAGGTTAAAAAACAATTCTAGTCCCTAAACTTTCATGAAAATAATAATTTAGTTTTTAAACTTTGGTTTGTAATGATTTAGTCTCTATACTTTCAATTTTGTAACAATTTAGTTCATAAAATAAAAAAAAAAAAATCAAAATTAGATGTCAATTATTATTAATTTATGATGTAGACTTTATATTATATAAAAATATTTAGTCTCTAATTTGTTTATCGTTTTATTTTTGCAAAAAATCTCATTATATTTTAATATTAATTTTTATGATAGAGACTAAACCGCTATAAATTTTAAAATACAATGAACAAAATTGTTACATAGTAAAGTTTAGAGATTAAAATTGTTATAAAATTGAAAATACATGAATTAAATCGTTGCAAACCAAAATTTATGGACTAAATTGTTACTTTTATAAAAATTTTGGGATTAAAAGTGATTTTTAACCTTATAAATATAATTATAATAATTATTATTAAAGAGAAAAAAAAAAAATCCACCTGTTCCCCTTCTCCCTCGGCCCCTCCCTTTCATTCTAGCTCCGGCGCCGACAAACACTAATCACGACCAGCAAACACAAACCACGACGATCGTATAAGAAAGAACACATTAATAAGGATATTATTCAAAAAGTTAATTAGAATTCTAGTTTTTTTTTTTCTTTCTTCTTTTTTTTTTTTCACAAGGAATCCTAGCAATTAAAACATTAGTAGTTTGGTTAAATGTTTCAATTACAATTTCAAATCTAGAGCGGAATAATTTATTTACCATTGCTAGAAGTTGAATAAATTCAAAATCTAAAACTAAACTCCAACTTAAAAGATAAAAAGGCAACTAGCTAAATGACGAAAAATGAATGTCTCTTTTGGAAAATGACAAACTTTTTTTTTTTTTTTCCTTTTTTAAGAAAATGGTCAAACGATTAACTTTAATATTATTTAAATTTTAATAATAGGCAAAAGAAACTTCAAATTCCTATAGTTCTGGTGTATTTCAAAATATATAATAATAATAATAATAATAATAACAACTTAAAACAAATTCTAATATATATTGAGATGGAAAAAGAGTGCAATCTCACTAGTGAGGTTGGATTTGGACAGCTCCCTCAGGCATTTAGAATTTGGTTCACATATTATGTAAAGAAATGAAAAAGTAAGAGAGGGAGGAAAAAAAACTGGTCCACTTTTCAAAATAAATGTCCATTTTTTCGTGTCCTTTATCGTTTGTGTGGTTGAAATTTTGAGATATTTTATTATTTTTTCGTTTAGAAAAGAGATATTTTATTATTTAAATAAGATTTAAATATTATTTTATTAAAAAATCAATCGAAGTCTCATAGCAATTTATATATGTAAGTGAGAGATTATATTTTATCGTATAAGGGTATGAAGCCAAATGTAAAGTTATGAGAACTTATTCAAGGTACATAACATCATATCATTATAAAAATATATGGAGGATCGTTATTTAATTTTAGTTCATTTAGTATTTATATTTTCAATTGTTATAATTTATTCTATGCATTTCAAATAAATCTTAACAATTAGTTCGTTTAGTTAATTTTTCACAAAATATATATATATATATATATATATATATATATATATATATAACTTGTAAAGTATATTGACATAGTGTCTTTTCATGAATGAAAGGTATTAATATTATCTTATCAATCTTAAAAAAAAATAGGTTAAATTTAAAAATTACTCCATGAATTTTTTTTTTTTATGTCTATAAATCTTCAATTCTTAATGTATTTAAATTTTCAAAAATCAACTCGATATAAGATTTAATTATACATCTACAAAACTTTAAGTTTTAAATTTTGTGTCAAATAGGTTAGTGAGTTTTTAAAAAAAAATTCAACTAAGTCAAAAATCTATTCGACACATAATTAAATAATGTTAGAACTTCATAGAAACACATAGAAAGTTCATAGATTAAATAAACATAATCAATCAAGTGTAATATAAAATTGGTTTATTTAAGTATATTTCAAAAAAAACAAACCTAGTCAATAATATTTCGTGAATTATAAATAATAAAAAATTCATTATGCATAAATTTTGATTAGGAAGAACATAGTCTAACTTCGAAGTTATAATAAAAATTAATTTAAAGATTTATTAAAGGGCTCTTTTCAAATATAGTAAAAGGAATTAAAATATTTATAAATATAGCAAAATTTTACTGTCTATTTGCAATAAACCGCGATAGACTATTATATGTGTCATGATAGACACATATAATAGTCTATCGCGGTATCGCGGTTTATTGCAAATAAATGGTGTATTTGCTGTTAGTTCTAAATGTTTTCAGCAGTTTTGCCATTTAAGATAATTTTTCATTATTATTAAAAGCATAACTAAAGATGTATCGGTTAAGATGGAATAATACCTAAAATACCCACCATTTTAACCTTAATATTTTAAATAAATAAATTATGAAACACAGTCACGTGACATAGGACCACAGCCGGTGCAAAGTGCAAACCCCACATTCTTAGTATCTATCAAAATTGTTCCTAGTTCTACTTCTCTTTTTTCTCCCTTTTTTAGGATTACTTTTTATGTATATTAGTTTAGTATTTTTGTGTTTAATAAGTTGTTAAATATTTTTATTTTGTGTTTAATAAATTTAAAATTTTAAATTGTGTAATAAAATTATTTATTTATTTATTTTTAATGGATTTTTAAATATTTAATTTTTTATCTAATAAGTCATTCTTTTCATTAATTGACACAAANAGAACTTCATAGAAACACATAGAAAGTTCATAGATTAAATAAACATAATCAATCAAGTGTAATATAAAATTGGTTTATTTAAGTATATTTCAAAAAAAACAAACCTAGTCAATAATATTTCGTGAATTATAAATAATAAAAAATTCATTATGCATAAATTTTGATTAGGAAGAACATAGTCTAACTTCGAAGTTATAATAAAAATTAATTTAAAGATTTATTAAAGGGCTCTTTTCAAATATAGTAAAAGGAATTAAAATATTTATAAATATAGCAAAATTTTACTGTCTATTTGCAATAAACCGCGATAGACTATTATATGTGTCATGATAGACACATATAATAGTCTATCGCGGTATCGCGGTTTATTGCAAATAAATGGTGTATTTGCTGTTAGTTCTAAATGTTTTCAGCAGTTTTGCCATTTAAGATAATTTTTCATTATTATTAAAAGCATAACTAAAGATGTATCGGTTAAGATGGAATAATACCTAAAATACCCACCATTTTAACCTTAATATTTTAAATAAATAAATTATGAAACACAGTCACGTGACATAGGACCACAGCCGGTGCAAAGTGCAAACCCCACATTCTTAGTATCTATCAAAATTGTTCCTAGTTCTACTTCTCTTTTTTCTCCCTTTTTTAGGATTACTTTTTATGTATATTAGTTTAGTATTTTTGTGTTTAATAAGTTGTTAAATATTTTTATTTTGTGTTTAATAAATTTAAAATTTTAAATTGTGTAATAAAATTATTTATTTATTTATTTTTAATGGATTTTTAAATATTTAATTTTTTATCTAATAAGTCATTCTTTTCATTAATTGACACAAAACGTACACTCTCCATTAAGATTAAAGGTTCGAATTGTGAGTATGTTAAGGATCAGACACAAAATTGAAAGTTCTAAAATCTATTAAACACTTTCCAAGCTTCAAAAATCTTGAAAGTCAAGGAACTAGACTTACAATTTTGAACATATATATATATCGACTATTTTCAAATATAGCAAATGAGTCAAACTATTTATAAATATAGAAAAATTTCACTGTCTATTGCTCATATACAGTGAATTTTTTTTTTATATTTGTAAATAGTTTGATATATATATTTTTTTCTATTTATAATAATTTTCCTATATATTGTCCTTTGAATATTTTATTTACATCCATAAACTCTTAAATGTGAAATATTTGGGTGCTTCAAGATGCACCCATCTCTATATATCACACTCTCATAACACATACACACAAAAAAATTTAAAATGTTTCAAAAAAAAAATATTAGACAATTTGGTAATGCATAACGATAGTTAAAGTCTAGATGAATTAGACTAAAAGTAGAAAAATGAAATGATGACAAAGTATTTGTAAAGAAAAAAAAAGCACAATTAAAAAAAAAAACTCAAAATAAAAATCGAAGGCACTGGTTGACAATGATGGTTTTTGAAAATTATACTTATAGACACTACTTCCACCTATTGATTTTGTTGCTGTGTTATTTACATTTTAGAAGTGTTTTAAAAAATCAAGCAAAGTTTGCAAATAAGAAAAAGAAAAAATAATAATAAAAAAAGAATTCTAGAAAATATATTTTTATTTTTCTTTTTAAAAATTAGCTAAGAATTCAAATGTTTAGTTAGTATTAAATAACACGAGGTTTCATCGTAAAACCAATTAACAACGAAAGAAGTAACTCATCTATCTTACAAACATTGTGAGATCCTTAAATTTTTTCAATGTGAAATTCTCAAACACGCCTCTCAAGATAATGTCTCTTTGAGTTTGTTGTTCTTACATTGAATCTCAATTTTTTGTTTTTGAACCGAATGTTGGTTTGTGTTTCACGGATTCTGAATATCATGATATCATAAGATAAAGTTTCATCTCAAAACCGATGGGCAATGAGAGAATGATCCACCTATCTTGTAAACATTACAGGTCCCTTAGCTTTTTTAGATCAGCAAAACAATAGACTATGTTATTTATTTATTTATTATTGTATTATTTAGAAGAACCTAACATTGCCATTTAAGGTTATGTTTGGAAATACTTTTATTATGAAAAAAAAAAAAAAAAAAAACACTTCTTACTAAAGAAAATGTTGACTAAAAAAGGTAAAACAAACAATTTGATGCTACAATATAGAATCAAGTGGTTGCTTCTTTCTTCCTATGATTCTAAGAAAGTAATTCTTACCTTTTTCATTCTTGCTACATAACCCCCTGCCATGAGAAAACTTGCGGATTACTACTTTCAAATTTATACCACTAGTATAACTACTAAATCCTAGTTTAGGGTTTATACATCAAACTAAGTCGCTCGTTTAAATATGTAAACTTGATTAAGAGGTTTAAATGCTTAAATTTCTCACCCTGCATAGAATTGAATTAAAAGGGGAAAAAGATTGGATGCCTAAACAAAAAAATGACTTCATAAAAATTTAAAAATCACTTATAATTTTCCAGGCCGATTAAAAATTTAAAACATATCAATTTGATCGAGAGGTTCAAACGTTTGAATCTCTCACTCTACATAGAACTCCACATAGAATTGAACTAAAAAGAAAAAAAAAATTATATGCATAAATAAGAAAACTAAAAAAAGAAAAAAAAGGAGTTTGAGAGAGTAAAAAAAAAAAAAATGATAAAAAGAATGGTCATCATCAATTTGAATCTGGATTTTGTCTTCCTCACCGATTGTTATTATGTAATGGGATGCAATTGACCTGATTTTTGGGCCTTTTCTCGTCAGTGTTCTGCTTCATGATGCTTGGCCTATTTCCTTCTAGATGTGCTGCATCACTTTGTTTTCTTGTTACATTTGTTATGGGCCTTTACTTTACTCTTCTTTTCCTACGGAGTTTCTACGCTAATAACCTAATTAAATAGGATAAATTATAAAAATGTTTTAAATTCTATCATTTTATTTCAAGAATGACCTAATATGTTACAATATTAAATATAAATAAAGTCCAAAAGTCTAAAATACCCTCAATAATTTTAGGCTATTTTTAATTTTAAAAAATAGCCTAATGTGTTACAATATTACATAAAAATAAAGTCCAAAAGCCTAATACCCTATTGATTTTAGGCTATTTAAAAAAAAAAGAAAGAAAACTTCGAAAATACACAAATATGGCTGAATATGTAAATCATGTGCATTAAATTGGTGTTTTTCTAAAATTGTTTGTTTTTCTCACTCCTTAATTACCTCGTTTTTTTTCCTCTTTCTCACCCGCCACCTATGACATCTTTCCCTCTTCTCTCCCTAATTTATTGTGTTAGCATTATTATTATATAATATGAAACATATATTTTTAAAATAACAAAAATATACATGTTTATATATGACAAATTATGTGAAATATATTTTCAATATAAATAAGATTAAAATTAAGATACAAAGTACATATTAGAGTGTGATAGAAGTCTATTACGGTCTATATAGACAGTAAAATTTTTATATATTTGTAAATAGTTTGACTCATTTTACTATATTTGAAAACAACCCTAAAAGTAATCCACAAAAGTTGAAGATTTTAAATTTTAAGTCAAAATCAGAAATCTGAAAAAAAAAATATATATATATATATCAAGTTCAAATATATACGTGCGTATACCTGACAAATATGTTAAATATATATATTAACATGCAATATATAGTATATAACAACCTTAAATTTATATTAATTCTAAATACGTTTGGAATGAATCCCGTATATATTTAAAACACACCTCATCATAAAAAAATGAAACATAAATTAAAACGAATATTTCTAACAACAATTTTGCATTAAATATAACCACCAAAATTAAGAATTTTAAATTTTAGGTCAGAAATCCAAAATATGTAAAAGAAAAGAAAGTTTGTGACAAATTTGTAACTAATTAGAAAAAAAATATATTCTTAAAAGCAAAAATTCCTAAAATAAAGGGAATGATTTTAGGATAAAACGTGCATTAATAGAATATAAACCGAATTTAATTATAGAATAATACGAACGTTTTCTCAAAATGAAGAGATATATATTATATATCCGTTAATAAATTAAATAAAAAATCATTACATAAAGATGTACAATTAATTAACAATGAGATATAATGAAATGAATATTTTTAAAAAAAAAAATTTATCTCGAAGTGATTATCACTAAAAATGTTTTGAATTATATTTAAAAAATTGAAATTTTAATTCTGAAATATTTGTAAAATATTATTTCTTAGTAAAAGAAAATCACAAAAATTCCAAATTTAGTGTTAAAATGGGAGGGCAAGCAGGTAGGCAAAGCCTCGAGGATTGAAGTTCACCGCTTTAGCAGTTGGATGTATTTACGTTGATGATCCTCCTCGTGTTAGTACCTTCACACGTCTCTTCCATAGACAATTTCTGTTTGTTTTCAAGCCTTTGTTGAGAATTCCTAAAACCCTCCCTCTTGTCTTACTTAGGCAAATGAGTTTACATTCCTTGTTTTGGGTTTAAACCACATGGCCTAAGCATTTCCTTGTTCTCTGCACCCAATGGGACTTGACCAGACAAGGTTGGCCCCTCGCAGAAGGACGAGGTTAAGGCATACATAACATTCTTGGAATTGAAGAACATCAGTCCAAAACATATTTATGCGGGCCGTTACAACCTAATCTACGTTGGAACCATTAGAGTTATTCATGACCCTACTTTGTCCTTTTACCAACACTAAATACTCAAATAAATTTCACCACCTCTTTATCCAACCAAAATGTAATAAATCAACGATAATGTAAAGAAAGGGGCCCATTTGATTACTTTAATGTTGTTTACTTGTGTTTTGCACCCACTGACACATGAGCCTAATAGGCCCTAGCCTACTGATAACTTGTACAAATACAAGTTATTATAGTCTTTTCTTAGAATAATAGAGGAAATTTAATATATCATGCGACAATTTTAACTTTAATTATTGATAAAAAAAAATTTTTGCGTTCAACATGATCGAATTGCTTAAGATTAATTTTCTTAAAATAAGATTCATCTCAAATGCCTGATTTTTTGCAAAAAAACGCATAAGTTGAATACATGCGTCCAACAAGCAGTAAACCAAAGATTGTGGAACGAATGCTTTGGGATCTTTGACACTTGTAACCTGACCTTTGGAAGATATTATATCCTGATTGCAGCACTGCAATCGACCACCTACCGGTTAGAGGTTGACAAAGAGCAAATGCATCGTTTGCAGTGCATCATCAGCAAGGAAATGTCAACATCCCAAAGTACAACGCATGCTCTATAAATAGATAGTGTCGAGGACAAAAAGAACGTTTTTGAATATCTTTGGATTTTGGCCGTCTTTGAGCAGACTCTTTCCAAGGAGACAACCGGAGATAGAAAACTCAAAAGAGTGATCTTCTTGCTGACTAACCATCCCACCATCGCATGTAGTGAAGCACGCGTCCATTACCGACAAGAACAAGAAATTGCTACTGTTGGCTTGATGTCCTGCTTTCTATCTTTTGTTCTTAATACTATTGTTTACTTTTGTATTTCAAGACATTAAGTGTTCTTGTAACAACTTTATCATATCCATTATATTCATCTATCTTCCATGAATTCCACTTCTTCAAATCTTTCCATTTTATTTGTTAAGGTCATGGGTAACTAAATCTATCAAGTGTTGGAGCAAAGTTATCATCTTTCCAACGAACAAAACTTAAGTTTCTTTCATTTTGCTTGATGTGTTTAAACTCATTGCTTATTTCCATTTAGCTAATCAAAATAAATAGGTATAATCAACTGCTTGAAAGAGTAAGTGATTATAAATTTTATTAAACAAAGTAAGAAGTGTTTCTAGAGATAGAAATAACCTTAAGTTCAATAAATCTTCAACCATATATCGTAGAGATATGATAAATGTGGTTTGTTACTGAGAGATGCAACCCAAATAAGATTGAGAACATGGAATAGGACTTAAGAAGCGTTCCAAGAATAGATGATAATGACCCCCTAGCCTTGTTTTTCTCATTTATCTCATACCTTTGCTGTTAATTGTAATGCACATTACGCTCCACCACTTTCGTCATTACTTAGCTTACTTTCTTTACTATATACCAATTACTTCCCATATTTCTTTTAGTAAATATCATTCACACTTGTAAGAAAGATCAATCAGAAACAAAGCCCCTTTGTTCGACCTCGGACTCACTGAGAAACTTATTTTTAATTTATACTTGGGCTAAGAATAGAAAGACTTGTCTAAAAATATCATTTATACATCAAACAACTAAAACAACAACACCTACAATTTTATTTATCAACAGTCAAGGGAGTATTCAAAAGCTTCCTACCTCTCCTCCCTTACATACTCACCATTCCCTAGGACCTCTTAACTAACAATATTCCTTTGGGCCCCACTCTAATCATATAAAAATATAAATAATAAGTTGATATATTGATGGTTCCTATCATACTTCGCTTCTCACCTCCTTTGATGAACTCCCAAAATCGAGTGACTAGTGTATTTAGTTAAATAGACTTATGGGAGAATACTCATGAGCAACCATAACTGTTGTTCATATTATCCTTCTCTTTTCAGCAGATGATATGATCAACTGCTATGGTTACTCACGAGTGTATTTGGATGATATGAACAACCAAACAAGTTGATATTATTGATGGTTCATATCAACTTGCGTATTCAATTTTTCAAATCTTCAAATGCATATTTAAGTCTGTTTCATAAATAGACAACCTCAAAATGTATAATACTTCTACTCTATGTTGATGACATGTCATAACGGGTGATGGTAGGGTTGAGATTAATAGTCTTCGAGATGCTTTGTTTATTTATTTCAAAATAAAATTTTTTGATGAAATAAGATGTTTTCTTGGCTTAGAGGTTGAAATGCCATGGATATTTTGTCGCACAAAAAGGGTTTGCAATGAGTTCATTATATCATTTTTATATGAAAGGGTCAAATCCAATGACTACTTCTATGGAGGCATCATTGAAGTTGATAAGAAAGAAGGAAAATGATTGGAGAGTGCAACACTTTTTTGCCATCTTGTTGGTAATTTAATTTATTTAACTATCTTAAAGTCTGACATCTCCTATTCAGTCGGTGCTTATAGATAAGTCTTATGAAATTCATTATATGGCAGCAAAAAGGATTCTTTGATGTTGAAGAGTAATTTATGTATAGGCTTGTTGAATAAACAAGCTACATTTTTTGTTTTAAGCAGTTTTGTTGATGCAGACTAGGCTAGTAACGTAAATGACAACATTCCATAACCATATAATATATTAATACTGGTTAGAGAGCTATTTCATGGTGTAATAAAAATCAAATTTTGTTTGCTATATCAAGTTGTGAAGCAAAATATGCAACAATTGCGATGGATACTCACAAGTGTATTTGGTTGAATAGGCTTGTGAGAGAAATCTTTCTAGTTTAGACTATCTAGTTTCTACTTTTTGGGATAATGAAAGTTTAAGTAAGCTTGTAGAGAATCTAGTCTTTCATGCTCATAAAGCACATTGATACACATTTTCACTTTGCTCAAGCGAAAGTTCTAATTCAAGACATCCAACTGTCGAAGATACATTTCAAGGAGCAAGTTGCTATAAAACTTGATAAATCCAAGTTTGAAGAACTCAAAAACTTGGTGTTGTTGACCGTATGTTGCCACTAAGAGTGTTACAAATTAGTCCAAACTTATTGTGCAAATTAGTGGATTACTAGTTTAAGGTTAGTGGACTAATTAGTGGATTACTAGTTGGTTATTTATTTTCCAACAAATACAGGTAATGTTTGGCTTGAGTTTCTTGTATAATCGTTTGTTCACTTTCATTAAAATGTCTAATGTCGAATTGTTTAGTTTGGGTGGGGAACCCTATTTATTTCTCCATTGATTTCTATCGGTCGTTGTTCAATGGGAAAACGATGGATGTGACATTTCGTCTCTCTTTGATTGAGGGTTTTAACTTTAGACTTGGATGGCAAGATGTTCGTGTTTAGAGTCCTAAACCCATTAGAGGGCTTCTCTTGTAGGTCTTTCTTTAGATTTTATGAGTTCCCTCTCCAATTGTTGAGGTAACATTTGATGTTTATTGAAGGATTAAGATCCCGAAGAAAGTCAAGTTCTTCCCTTAGCAAGTTTTGCTCGGCCAAGTGGACACAATATACAAACTTTCGAGAAAGATGCCCTCGTTAATGATCCTTTTGGCTGTATCTTTTGTCAGAAGGCCAAGGAAAACATGATTACCTTCTCTAGGAGTGCCAATTTGCAAGATCAATGCCGAATTGCTTCTTCCAAGAGTTTGATTTTGTGTTTGCTCATCAAAGATATGACGATTGGATGTTTGGAGAGCTCCTCTTCCATTCGTCTTTCAAGGAGAAAGACTGTTTTTTGTGGTTCACAAAGATGTGTACTTTGTTGTGGGACCTTTTAGGACAAAGGAACAATAGAGTATTTCGGAATGTGGATAGGGGACATGTGAAGTTTGGTCCCTAGTAAGGTTCCATGTTTTCTCTTTTGACTTCGAAAACTTTTTTTTAATTATTCTCTTGGCAACATTTTACTTAGTTAGAAATCCTTTCTCAAGTAGGGTTTTCTTGTGGGTTTGGTTTTTTTTGTATGCCCTAATATTTTTTCGATCTTTTCTCAATAATAGCCGTTGTTTCTATCAAGATAAATAAATACATGTGATGTTTCTCATTTCACTACATATAGAGCACAACTTGAAACACTTCATGCAATTTATCTCTTGTTTCCACTCTTTTCTCACTTCATTTTTCCATGACATATCCACCATCTCCCTCTTTACTTTCAGTGATACTGATCAACTGTTGTCGGCATTTATGATGTTCCATGCAAGCGTCGCCTGAGATAGAGTTGGCTGAGCTGATGATCTATGCGACAATTGACTCATTTGGTTGTTAGCACCAGACCAGCAGCTACCGCTATTTTGTCAAGAATCCTGCTATGTCAAAATGCCACATGTTAGATTATATTTTAATAGATCAATACAAGAATAGGCTGAAAGCTTCAACGCGCAAGGATTCCCAATTGAACACACCCAAATATGAAACTGAAATGCTAATCTCATAGATATTTGTCAATTTATGACACTTGCAGGAAATGAGGAGTACTCAGGGAAATGAGAAAAGGATTAAAATTTGTATGAAATTATAAATTGTGGACTATAAAACATCTATGATAGACTTAGATTTCTTTAAATTTGAGCATCTCACAATCAATTTAATATATGTTTGCTCAACCATTAAAAAGTAGAGCATGGTCCTATAACGCAACTACAAGAGGAAGGATGCAGAAATATCCCCACACCCCCAAGAAAAATAAAATAAAATTTTGTTGCACCCTAGAAAAGCCCATAATGGTCATCTTCGCCAGTCTGCATCTGAATAGACAATGAAGAAACCTGTTTTGTGTGTTGCTTTTGTTCATCTTCCTCCAGTTCTTCTGGCTGATGCTCATGTTGTTGAAATGATTGCTGATCTGTCTGGGAAACTTCTTGTGGCTGAAGGCCAAGTAACTGTTGCTTCTGCTGTGTTTGTTGTAATTGCTGCTGTGTTTGTAGCAATTGCTGCTGAATGTGATACTGCTGCTGTAATTCCACATGCTGGTAAGGATATTGTTGTTGAGACTGAAAATAATGTTGTTGCATTTGCAGTTGCTGCTGGTGATAGTGCTGCTGGAAATTCTGTGACTGTTGAAGTTGTTGCTGCTGCAAAAGATACTGCTGCTGCTGCTGCTGATAGTAATAATATTGCCACATCTGTTCATAGGTATGCGGCACCTGACCACTTTGCATGTGACCATATTGCTCGTCATTTGGTGTAGTATATTGAGACTTCTCTTGAGTAAAACCTTGAGAAGGAAGTTGAGACTGAGAAGTAGTGGGGAAGTTCTGCTGTGCAGATTGAATATGATTGTGATCTTGGCTGCTTCGTTCAACTTGTGGGTTTCGTGTAGCAACAGATTCAGAGGTATAATCTTGACTACCCGGTGTTTGACTAGATCTCATTCCTTGGTAGTCCCGAGGAGAATCTTGCCATGTTCGATGAGGCCTTCTTCGTGAATGTCCTTGAACATGGTGTTGGTGGTCATGATGCAAGTTACCAGCATAACGTTTATGGTGCCACTTCCTATTCCCAGTTGCATACGTGTGAAACTGTGAATGTACTTGGGTGTGTATAGGTTTATCATGACTTGGAGATGATGATGGACTAGCCACTTCATTAGAAATCTGGATGGAACTGGGAGATCCGACACTCAGAGGGTTGTGCATTACAGCCCCTTCGTCTGTATTGCAGACACTTTCACTAGATATACTGTTCTCCAAGGGAGCTTCCCCTTCGTGAGACGCTTTGGAGAGTAATTCTATTTTGTCGTTGTTCTTCGGATATAAAGAAAAACTCCCAATTGAAAGATTTGTCAATGTCTGGCCCAAAGCATTACCGTAGTCATCTTCTTTGGAGTTGTCCACAGGCATTTGTGCCAATTCAATCTGATTTCCATCATCTCCATGTTCAAGAACTTTTGGTGAATTCTGCTGCTCTCTTTCCTCTGCACCAATTTCAGAATCTCCTAAATTAATCCGGTCAATGATAGACTCTTTCATAACAATATTGTGCTTTCCAAGTAAACAGGATGTTGGTTCCTTCCCATTGGAAGATTGGTTATTCTGGAAGCTATGGTTTTCTAACGGAGACTGTTTATTTTCTTCTAGAGGAAGCTGATTTGATGGATCAACATTGCCATCTCTAATTGGCCGGTTGGTTACAGTAGAATCTGTTGTTTGTTTTCCTTCCTTGGTCATTCTTATGGCTTCTGTCCCTGGGATGGGGTCTTCACATGGCATTGCTCTAACAGACTGTGGAAACAATTTAATATGTCGATTCCACACCTTCATTACATCATGGATGGTTCCACACAAGTCAACAGCCTGCTGCCATAGAGAAGTGAGTTAACTTTTTTTTTTTTTTTTTTTTTTGGTAAGAAACGACGCCATTATTGAGAAAAATAAAAGAATGTACAAGAATGTACGAAAAAAAAAGCTCACAAAAGGATTGCTCAACTTACTACAAGAGCGGACTCCAATTCAAAAGAATAACACCAAGCTAATAATTACAAGAAAATCCAATTAACAAAACACCATAAGGTTTCAATATTTCTCTTGGTCTAGATGTCGAAGTGTGCAGTGTGAAGTGTGGAAGCTCAATAGTTGCGGCACCTTTTTCCTGCAATTCATTTTTCAAACACTTCATAATAACCCTATAAGTTATTCTTTTACTTATCCCTTGTGCTGTTTGTAGAGCTTAGACTCCTAAGGGAATCAGATTTTCTTTGTACCTAGGTTCAGGGAAAACTCCACAGCTGCAATCGAATCCAAGTGAGGAACCCAAATACGATTATATTACCTTAATAGTTGATGGAGAGATTTTGAGGAAACTTGGGACTTGAGTAGATTTTTTTAACTCTTTCTAGTGTGCCTGTCTAAACTTTTTTACAACTTTTTTCTACATGACTTTCTTAACAAAATGTTTGTCAGGGGGAAAAAACAATTGACTTCCGTAATATGACATCTAAAGGAAAGATTTCTTAGCACACAAAAATCGTAAAAAAAAATGTCAAACACTTAATAGTCTAGTCTCCCCTCCCTTCACTGGTTAACTGACAGATTGTTAGATAAGTATTGCATTGTGATTTGTGAATTACACTAAAAACAAATTTATAAGTAAAACATTCATTTCTGATTAAAGAATTTTGTTGACTTATTCTCTTGGACTCGGCCCTTCCTAAGCCTTTAGTCAAGGTGTGGTGTAGTGTAGACTCCAATCACTCAGGTTTACGAGAGGAAGGGTAAGAAAGTGATTTCACGGGGAACAGTTGGAGGATGGGGAGCGTACGGATGGTGGGGTCAGCAGCTGGGGTTTCTGTAAGGTTTTGAGCATTTGTGAGGGGCGGATATTTTGGAGTTTGGTATAGAGCTTGGAGGAGAGAATTACCAGCTCTCTCAAATGTGCTGGCGAGCTAAGTTCTTATATCGTTCTTGTTTGTGTTATCTTGCTTGTAGTTGAAGAATCTTGTGTTTGATTACCTTTATCCTGATACACATCATAACAGGGAGTGTATTTCCCCTGCTTTCTGCTTATAGTTTGGTTTTTCTGATTGCAGGGAGTTAAGAAACCTAACATGTAGCACCTTTTGGGTTGTTTTTGAGCCCTTCAATTTATTGCTTTCTGGTCCTTGTTGACCCAATTGTATTCTTCCATTAAAAAAAATACACACGCAAAACATTTCAAAGGAAATTTGACCTTTAAATAAAGAGTTGAAATATCCACTCTGTCTTGGTCACTCCAACCTTGAGATACGTCTGCCTTGAGAGATATTGCATTAGCTACGATGGGATCAACTAAATTTATCAACTTTGGCACTCCATGCACCATTACGAAGTTTATAAGTTCCTGTAGAAGGGACGTGAGCCAAATATGATGCTGCATAAAACTGTGAAGCTGCAACTAGACCCAATTCTCATACTAATCTATAAAACTTGCTCCATAAGAAGTAGAAATACCTCAAGAAGTAATTTGCAGAGAGGTACATTTCGGATCCCATCTATTAAGACTTCCATAGCAGCATCTGCACTTCCTGTAATCTGCAAATCAAAGTTGGTAACTCTGTTCCAACGAGCATAACAAGGAAATGCTTCACCATAATAGAACAAATATATAGAAGTGTTCACAGATGAAAAAGATAATAATAAGAAGAAGAGATTCCAGAGGGTGAAAGACATAGAATAACAAACTTAAAGTCGGTTAAACCATATTACCAGCAGAAATTATCAACTTTTGTTGATTTCAAGAATTTCATACCATGTGCTTAAGTCGAGAAAAATGTACATATAGAGCTGGTAGAACATCCAATTTCCTCTTCATCAAAGCCATTTCCAGGGCTTCTCTGTAAACATTAAGAGCTTCTGTAGATTTTCCCTGAATCATTGAGAAGCAACAATAGATCCATAAGCCAAAATTCAACCAAACCAAATGAGTGCAAGGAATTAAATTATACTCAACTACTAATCTGTTACTCATACCATTCGTTTCTCCATATTAGCCTTCAATATGATATTTTCCACAAACTTAGAATCTAAATCTGCATCAAGCTGAAGAAAAGCAGCACGTGCACCAGATAAATCTCTTATTTGTTCCTTAAACCTTGAATTGAAAAGATGGATAACAGGAACTCTCTGCAACCAACATATAATGATGGTCATAAACATCTCCAGTCATTTATAAAGAAACTGAGACAAGTCTTCCTATAAAAGGGAGTAGCCAAAAAGTTTTAATATGCAAAATATCTAGACATGAAAACTTTACAAGGAGCTCAAGAAAATAACACTCTGATCAAAGACTTTCAAGCAAGGTTGTTAACCCGTGAAACGCAATATGTATCAAAATGAAATTTTTGTGTATCATGTGTTGGAACGCATTGTGTATCATACATTTCTACCTGTGTATTGTACAATTCTAACAACATTGCAGCTTTTACCAAATTTTAAAAGAGTGATCACCTAACCGTATTTCTACCCGTCTTATATATATTCTTAGCCTTCCAAATTTCGCCCAGAAAAAACACTGCCACCAAAAAAGTGACAACAGTCTCTTTCGTCGATAGGGGAATTATATAGGTTGAAAGAGTAGGGAACTCCTCAACAAAAGGAGGCATTGCTCAATTAACAATCTTCCAAGATTTCTCATGCTTGCAAAAGAACAATGCAAAGACAGGCAATCAAAAGGTAAATAAAAGGAAAGCTAACACGACATTGATTGCAATAGCAAATCACCATCAGACAGATGAAAGAGAGAATATAAGTCCCTACTGTAAGTATACCTTAAGAAAAGTTTTGGTTGCACGCTCTAGAGCAAACACTGCTAACTCTCTTCCACCCTTAGTTTCCACAAACTCCACATAGCGCATCCAAAACTCAGGATAACTAGCACAGGGAATTAAGCATCTCTCGTAGAGTTTAACCGCCTAATAGAAAAGGGATCTTCAATTGAAACGAAATAACCACAAGAAGAATGATGGAATGATGGTTTAAGCATCATAACAATTTGGCACCATACCCAATCAAAGTCTCCATACATCTCCACAAAATCCAGATAAGAATGCCAATTCTTCAGTTCATCAGCATCAAGTTGTTTTACATGAAAATATGTCCTCCTGATTTTACGCTCAAAGTGAATAACTTTTTCCTCTAGTTGACATGCTTCATCATAGAGTTTTTCACCAGCATGCACATACTTCTGTAGTGCACTATACCTATTTGTGCCAGTAGACAGATCTAGAAGGTCTTTAATGACAGAAGATAGTTCAGTGTCTGTACAATAGATTGGGACTTCACCGTCCGGAAAAGCTTCAAATTCCATGGGCATTGAAGTATTGCACCCAGTATCAGATTGGATATTCTCTTTCAGAGAAGCAGTCAATTTTCTAAAGCTGATAGATGCACTACGGTCCATTAGCTCTATAACCAAGTAAATGTACATTAAGCAAGATATTGCATAACGCCAACAATATAGAAGGGAGACTCGGTTGCAGAAAAGCAACTTTTTTAAGGCTTCCAAGAATGTTCTATGGTCAACTAAAAAATTGCAAGGAACCAAGAAGTATCATAGGAAGAAAAACACACCTGTCGTGGTAATAAGACAACTTTTTGGTAGGAAATCTCAGAGTTTGGATGTAAATCAGAGCCAAGGAATCCCACTGCTGTTGAGATAGCTCAAACTCAATGTACTTGTCCCACAAGCTATAGCTCAAATAATCCTTTCCGACAAAGGAGATTGCCCTCTTAAACAATCTGATAGATATGGAATAATGTCACTTGTTGAGTTTACAACGTTGGTTAAATCAGACAAAAGGTAAAGGAAAACTTGGAAAGAAAATGAACATGCTAATTAGAGGAAAGTGAAAATAAAACCACCAAAAGCTTAGTTCGAATGTTAAAATATGCCAAAAAGAGAAAATTCTATGCAGTCCAGCGGCATACAGTTTTCATTTCCAGCAATAGGATTCTTGATCAGACACAAAATGGTTTTTCTTACTCTCCATGCAGCACGTGCAACAATAATGGGTGTTACCTTTCCGATCCACAGTTTGGAAACTCCTTAGCTGAGTAAATAGGATCATTGAATGAGGAAGAAAAAAGCCAATAGACAAACATAGTCAATTAAGTTCTAGGTTCCCATAAAATAATCAGTCCTCAAAGGGCTTTCTAATCGATGCACACCCCTGAATCTCTAGACCATGCTACTTGGTCACTTCTCAGCTCATAGAAAATACCTACTAACATCAGATGGATCTTCAAAAGCTGATACGCTGAAGCTACAATAGTCCACCCAAATGCCAACAGAGTAAGTTGCTGATTGCACTGCTTGTTCAAAGACATCAACAACCCTGTCCACTGAGCACAACCTTGTTTTATGAGCTGCATACTTTCTCCAGTATCCATGGCACAGAGGAAACTCAGACAAGAATGAGTCATACACCAAAGAGATCTTCTCAATGACATCCTGCATTTATTGGAAAAAAACTACATCTGGTCTCAGAAATCCAACAAATCCTAGGACTTAATAAACTATAGTTCAATGTAGTCGCTGGAGTCGTGACAATTGATGCATAAAATTACATAACTGTAGAAAGTAGGCCCATTGTCCAAGATAGCAGAAAATGAGTCCAAATATTTGTTTCATGACTGTCAATCAGTAAATAAATATTTTCTAACAGAAGAAATGATATCATGGGGACCGGTGATTCAAACTTCAGAATGAAAAAAATAACCAAGTGGCTTAAGTATATCGATACTCTCTGAAAAATACAAATAGAAGCAAAGAGAATTTGGCTTGTAAACGAGACATTCGCTCCACAATGTATTGTGAGCTAGCAAGTGAAATCAAATTTGAGGTTTCTGAAAATTTTGGTTTATAAGAAGCAGCTCTCAAGGGCTCATGACGTCCTCTCAAAGAAAGCAAAACTTACAGGATACTTTCTCTCAATCTCTGAGATAAGTGAAGTCCATTCATTAAAATCTAGTCTACATTTGGGAACACCTCCGCGAAGTTTGGACTCATCTAAGCCAACTGCATAAAGGAAACATAAGCATCATGCTCTACTCAATTACGTTATTTGCAAGCAGGTATTGCTCAGACCCAAGGGTGGAGTTTGCTGACATATTTTGCATAAAGAAAATAAAAGCAGCCATAACAACAAAAATCCTCAAGCTCTCTGAAAAGAAAAATGAGACAACTAAGAGTCGAAGTCGAACTTCAGAAAAAGTTCTAGTCTATGTTTAAATAAAGTCAAACTTCTGAGGCATTAGATTTAGCATGCTATTTGTTCTCTCTTTTGCAGATGTTCTTGGAAGTGGAAACTATATATCATCATCAAAGACCGTTGGCATTTGGACTCCTTTGATCTTACGCCTGCAAAAGCTGCCTTTAGGGAATTAGAGCATAAATGTACGTTGTTTTTAGCTTCATTAAGAAGTTTATGCTTGATGTTCATTGACAAATGATAATATAATTTATTTTTGTACATTGTTTGCAACTTTTTTCATAGAATGACTGAACGAATCAAACCTGTTATACAATTGGAATTAGACGAAATGATTTATTGCTTTAGTTTAAAAGAAATAAAGTGAAAACAAACATTGCAAATGCAGGGGACTATATATACATCTCAGAAATCAAACCATACCTCAAGCTTGAAAGAAAAACAGATAAATATGAAACCCAACTCATCTATCCTCACCTTTCTCCATCGATTGAAGTACAAAGAAAGAGTGAAAAACATTTTAATATACTGCGCAAAATCTTTCAACTTTTTGAGCTATGAAGAAACACAAGAAAAACTCATTCCCTATGTATACACTGCTGTGAAACCAATGAACCTTTTAGGGGCGTATCGGCCACCAATTTGGAATGAGTTGAGTGGGTACAATAGCAATATTTACAACTCAGTGGTGAAAATAATCAACTCTCCCTCCCTTCAATGTTTCCAACAACTTCACCCGTTGGTGATGAAACAACAACCATCAATGATTACCACCACCTCACTCCTATGACAAGCTCTGGCAATCAACTTCAGTAACCACCTCTGGCGGCCAACTCCAGCACAGACCACCTCCAACAACTAGCTTCAACAACCAACTTTGGCGATAAACTCCAGCAACCACCTTTGACAATCACTCCGTTGGCCAACTCCAACAAGATCACCTCCATCAATCAACTACAATGACCATCTCCACTTCTCCAAAGCCCAACTACGCAACTAGCCCCGACGAATACCTTTGGCAACCAACTCAACGACCACCTCTAGCGACTAACTCACTCAATCATCTCCAACGATCAACTCTAATAGCCAACTCGACCGACTACAAAAAAAAAAAGAAAGAAAAGAACTTACGCAGTAAAACTGTTTTTAGATACAAATTTGAAATTATTAGTTTATAACTTTATAGTGTTTAATAGTAGTTTGATATTAATAGAAACACTTCAAGTGTAAGGAATACCAAACAAATTTGTGTATAAAAATACATTTTGAGAAAATATAACCAAACACATGAGTATTTTTATTTTAAACCGTTCTTATAAAAAGATATGAAAGTGAAATGACTTTTAGAGAAAAAAATAAAAAAGAAAAAAAAATCCTGGCAATCCCTACTTGTAAATATATGATATTAACATACCACTACTTGTATAATACCAATAAAAAAGAAGAAAAAAAAGGTCAACCCAAACTCGTACTTCAACTCTAACCCATACTAAAATACTATGCAACCCAAGCATAAACTTTTTGAACCCATGTTAAAATACACTGCACTCCGAAGATAGACTATTCAACCCACATACTGTTATAACCTCACAAACTATTATATTCAACTTTGCGCCCCAAGCAACCCCTAGAGTTCTAACAAAAATAAGAAAAAACCCATTGCTTCATCTGCACTGCTGCAACCTCAAGGTCACTCGTCTTCTTAATTAAGTAAAGGAGAGAACCTCTTTTGTATAACTATTTCTAAAGTACAAAAGAACGGAAAGGGCTTGAGCACACGGTAATTTGAAAAGAAAAAATGGGAGAAAAAAATGGCTGCATAAACATAAACAACACACCTGCGGAGTCTGATTCAATTGGGTGAGCTTTTGTGCCTGAATTATTGAGAAGTTGAAGATCATTCGCCATGGCAATAGTTCTTGATTTGGCATAGAACAGGACTGAACAGCGCAATAATCAGATGGAAGAAATAGAATCCAGCGAGAACACCAAGCTCTCGATGTAGGAGTACGAAGAACAACACGGATCTCCATTGGGCTACAGAAACCGGCCCAGCCCAATGCCTTTGGGCAGAAAGGTTCCATTTTGATCCCTAAACTAGAAGCGGCGTTTCAACGGTCGGTTGGTTATTATAGCAAGGTTTAAATTTTATTTGGGACTCCCAACCTTAAATTTTGTTCTATATTAATTCTTAAACTTACTTTTAAAAAAAAAAATTTGTTTAGAGGTGTGAATTAGTTATTATAGTTAGATTTAAATTATATTTTAATATTTAAATTTTGTTCTATTTTCATCCTTACACTTTTAAAAATGTTTGTTTGAGTTGTGGTTGATTACTATAGTTAGGTTTAAATTTTATTTTAGTCTTTGGATTCTTGAATCTTATTCTATTTGGATCCTTATACTTTAAAGAATGTATGTTTGAGATGTGGGTTGGTTATTATAATTAGGTTTAAATCTTATTTTAGTCGCTAAACTTTAAATCTTGTTCTGTTTTGATCCCTAAACTTTCAAAAATGTATGTTTGAGGTATGAGTTGATATTATAGTTAGGTTTAAATCCCATTTTAGTCCCTAAAATTTGAATCTTGTTCTATTTTGATCTCTAAACTTTCAAAAATGTTTGCTTTAGTCCCTGAATTTTTAAAAAGTGTTTACTAAGTTGCCAAATAAGTTAGCCACCCTAAAAAGTTCTAGGGTTTCAATTTTAAATTAGAGGGTAAATTAATTTTCTAAAGAAGAACTCAAAAATCATTTTGTATTCAAGATTTTGATTGTTCACTATTTTAAAGCGTTGGTTGTTGGCACATGTTATACTCAATTTCATTCCTAAACCGAGTGTTTTATTTCCTTAAGTTTAGGATATTTATATGATTCATTGAGATACTTTTTATCTCTTCTTCCCGGTCTCTTCTTAATTTGTGGGTAACATTTATTTGCAAATTTTTATAGTTTATTTTCTACATGGGTTGCATTTTTTTAGTTTATTTTTACATTGTCATGGAATGTTTTTATTCTCGAGTTTAAAAGTTCTCAAAACACAATAAAGTGAAAAACAATACGTAAACTTCTTTTCTTATCGAAATGATTGAGAAAAACGAAACTTTCTATTATTTACCTAAAAAGTGAGCAAATAAAAAAATAAAGAAAATAAAAATGTTGATGAGACTTGAGAAATACCCTATTTTCTAAATTATATAATAGCCATTGAAGGTTGTTGGTTAGAGAGTTAACAAAATATTAACATCTGAGACCAAAATAAATACTTTTTAAAATATTCAAGGACTAAAGCTAACGTTTTTCAAAGTTTAGGGACCAACATAGAACATGATTCAAAGTTCATAGACCAAAATAAAATTTAAACTTGATAGTTATTGATTGTTATTGCATTATAATAGTTTATATGTTATATTAGTTTGTGTTTGGGTTATAAACTATTATAGTCTAGTTATAATAATTTGTGATTGGGGTATAGACTATTTTAGTTTAGGTGACAATAACACAAAAACAAAGACGGAAAGGAAAGATCGGTAAGAAATAACAAACATGGTAATAAATAGTAAACAAAAAGGAGATTGGTATGTTATAATAATTGGAGCTCCAAACATGGACGCCCACTGACTTCAAGTTGGTGTAGCCTAAATGTCCCGCTTTCTACACAAGTAGCTTAAACTTTTCTATTTTTTTATCGAACTAACCTATTGGGTTATTATTTTATATAAAAACCTAGCCAATTTACTTTTTCAGTTCTCCTTACCATTTAGTTATATATATATATAATAATATTAATAACAGAAAACGTATGTAGCGAAAGTTTCTCGCGGTTATCTGAAATGGTTCTTTTCAAAACCTACATAAATAAGGAAAGTCTCTTTAAAAATCTAGAAATTGTTCTCCTCATAAACAAAAAGGCAAAATTCAAATGAGAAAATAAGGTATATTTGATATGTACAGCACAATATATTCAATATGTATTTGAGTTTAATAGAAGTAAATCAAGGTATATTTGATAAGTAATGTACAAGACAATTTGTATAATCTATCGTTTTATAAATTGAATAATATATGCGATGTAAATTTTTATTTTTCAGTATATTTGTAAACACACCAAAAAAACTCATGGTATATGTAATGTATATTTACACTTCCAGTATTTACGCTTTTTAGTATATTACCAATATATTTAACATTTACTTAAAACATCTCAATTAAAAAAATTAACTAAAAAAAGAGAATACCACGATTTGCTACCAAAAAAATAGAACACCACGGTCAGAGAATCACCACGAACTGTAAAATGAAATGGAAAGAACAAAATGGATGACTGAGTTGTGAAAAATGATATGGCAGACCGAAATGGTAGATGCTATGTGAAACGAATTAAATGATGTTCTTAGTATTTCATTTGAGTTTGGTTTAAAAGTCGAGAAAAATATGAAGAAGATTATAGAAGAAGGATAAAAACAACTAAATCAGTAAAGTTTGTAGATTTGATTCATAAATTCAAGGAATTTACGAGTTGTAAATGAATTGGATTGAATGGGTTAAGAGAAGTGACTAACAGAAATTATATGGATAAATATTAATTAAAATGGAATTATAATTGTAATGAAGAAAATCATTAAGGCATCGTTCGATAATTATTTTGTTTTTAGTTTTTGATTTTGAAAATTAAGCCTACTTCCTCCATATTTTTTACAATGATTTGTATCTTTTCTAACTACAATGATTTGAATTCTTAGCCAAATTTCAAAAACAAAAACAAAATTTTAAAAGCTAACTTTTTTAGTTTTCAAATTTTAGTTTGGTTTTTTAAACCATTAGTAAAAAGTAAATTATAAAGAAAGAAATTTAGAGCTAGAAGTAGTGTGTATAAGCTTAATTTTCAAAAACAAAAATAAAAAATTAAATAATTACCAAATAGGGCCTAAATGTTTAGCTGTAATTAATTAAGAAGAGATAAATAGTTATAACGTTAATTTGGCTTAAAAAAAAAAAAAAAAAAATAAAATTTAAATTTTAAAAAAAAAAAAAAAAAAATAAAATTTAAATTTTAAAAAAAAAAAAAAAAAAATAAAATTTAAATTTTAAAAAAAAAAAAAAAAAAATAAAATTTAAATTTTAAAAAAAAAAAAAAAAAAATAAAATTTAAATTTTAAAAAAAAAAAAAAAAAAATAAAATTTAAATTTTAAAAAAAAAAAAAAAAAAAAGTTAAACGTTTAATTGACATAAAAAAAAAAAAAAAAAAGCTGAAATCTAGATTTGAAAAAAATAAAATAAAATATTTTGGACATTTGTGAAATAATGATGTTGAAATAAGTTAATTGTCTAAATCTTTCCAGGTCTTATTCGTTTTATTTTTACTTTTATTGTTGTTATTACTATTATTATTTATTTGGTTATTGTTTCTTTTATACATGGTGAGATGGAATATGAGACTAGGACATGTTACCTCTCGATCGATGGTATTAAGCCAATTAAGATATATTTATATGTTGCATTTTCTACCCTTTAATGTTTCGTTTTGAAAGTTGCCAATAAAGAATGAAAAACAAAAAGCAAAAACAAAATTAATCTATAAACTTGTCACTGTCAATTTTTAGCTTTAATTTATAATTTCATCAAATTAAAATTTAAACATAGTTATTTTTTATGATATGGTAGGTGAGATAATCAAACTTTTAATTTCGAGAATGATAGTGCAAGTTTTATGTCAATTGACTTATGTTCATATTTTTCAACTTCAAAATTAGTTGAACGTTACAATTTTGACCATCCATCCACTTTCGACAGTTGTCACACTATTTTTAATAATTTCAAGTTTTGCATACATTTAAGTTAGACTAAACTAATCATTTGATAACTTTATAAATTATAGATTTTATCATTTAAAAAAATATATAGATCATGTATGTATGTGGGTATTCCATTAAAAAAAGGAATATACATATATATATATTTGAAATCCACATCCAATGGTAATAAGGAAGACTAACTACATATTTGGTCTCTTTACCTTCATAGTCTCCATGTTTTTATTAACGTGTTAGGGCCTGTTTGGATTGACTTGGAAAAAATGTTTTCAGAAAACTTATTTTCATTTAAACTCTTTTGATATATATATATATTTTTAAAAAAATACACTTTAAAATCTATTTTGAGTGGTTTTCAAACATTTCGTTTTTTTTTTTTCAAAATGAATTATTTTTTAAATTAAACACTTGAAAATGCATTCCAAACACACTCTTATTCTAATGTTTTGTTTTTGGTAGAGGTTATGAAAGTTTGTAGTCTTTGGACATCACGATCTTTTCGCTTGTTACTTCAAGAATTTGGCACAGACACAAACTATTTGTTTTTTATAGTCACATTTCTTCCAAGTATGATCATATTTGATGAATGAAAATTTGGTGGATTATTTGGATCATCAATCACTTCCTCATGTTGCTACACATACTCTCAAGATAACCCTAGTCTTGGATATCCCCAAGTATTTTGGGACAAACTCAATCGGGCCACCACCAGGTACATATCTAGAGACCTGACAATAGCCCTACCGAGTAGTCACCAAGGGCCCCAAGTTGCCCTGCCATTTCCGGGTTTCAAAATCAATATTTTTAAGAAGCAACAATTCTTTTTTTTTTTTTTTTTTTTTTTTTTTTTTTTTTTT
>QLSR01001478.1:1101378-1124220 GCA_031780015.1 Citrullus colocynthis
AAAAAAAAAACAGCCATAATAATATTAAAAAAAAAAAACAGCCAAACCCAACCCAAACCCAAGTCTGCAATCCAAACATTGTAATAAAAAACCCAGCCAATAATCCAATCCTGCACTCCAAACACTGTAATCAGATTTCAATGTATTCCAATTTCAGACAATAAAATCAGATTCCAATCCGACACCTCAAACACCCCATAAAGTAAACTCTATTTCACATGCATCTAGATTCAACCGAGCGCTTCAAAGAACCTTAAAACATGGTTTGAAATCTATGACAAAAAACACAAATTTTTCAAAACTCGTTCACTAAGAGGTAATTGGAGAAAAAAAAAAAAAGGGTTGGGAGGTTTGATGAGTACTTTCATCTCGGTTTTGGAGAGAGCAGCGAGCGACAGTTTTGCTTGCTGAATCAAAACCAGAAAATCAAGAGCATCGTTTCCAAATTCCAGTCCAAATCCGAGAGAAGCTGATCCAGGCAAAGGAAGAAGGGGGAAATGGTTTGTGTATCTTTATCTTCTGCTGTTTCACTCTACAATCCATCTCTCTACAAATCCAATCTCTCCGTTCCTCTCTCTCTAAGATCTTCACCGCCGAATGCTAAGCTCTCCTTCAGTCCTGCCGCTAAACGGAGTTCCATCTGTTGTAATCCCCTCAGGTAATTTCAGGCTCTGGAATCATGCTAGATTGATTGAGTAATAGCGGTTTTGGTTTAATAAAATCGAGAGGTTTAAAAAGAAAAGTTGTTTGATCAGGTTTGCTGTCGGTAGCGAGGGGATTGCGACGGCGGGGATTAATAAGAAGAGGAGCCGTGGTTTAAGTGCTGTTTGTTACGCTATGCCTCTTAACGCTCGCACTCTTCAGTGGATCTCCACCATTTCTTCTGTGTAATTCTCCCTTCTCTCTATCAGATTCTTGTGTAATTGCATACAAGTGCTTTAAGCGAGGATCTGGGAAACAAGCACCATCATGTCTAATATATAATCTTATTATATTTTCCGAACTTTGCTTTAAATTATCATTGTTTTGCTCTCTCAACTATATGGAATTTACTACTTTCAATCTTCGAGGTATGTTTCTGTGGAATCAGCACATAATGCTCAATTTTAACCAATACTCAGATGGGTTTTTAAATGCTTTGCTACAATTAATTTGATTCCGGTAGATAATTAATTACGTTTAAGTCGACGGCATTAAGTGCCTACTTTTACAGTGTCAATATGTCACCATTTTCACCTTTATCTGCTGTTTCAGAGTCCATTGCACGTATCAAAGTATATTTCAAAACACTAGGCTTCTTCTACAGGGTTTTAATGCTCGCAAGGGGGACTGGGATTCAGAAGTCATTTATTGTTCCGCTATTTGCTCTTCAGGCACCTGCAAGTGTTATCTCCTGGATGAAGTAAGTCTCGTGAAAGTTCTCTATATATTACTACCCCTTTTCTCCCTACGACTCATAGATGCGTTGATTATCTTCAAGAAAATAAGTTTAGTTTTGTCCTTCTGGAACCAATTTTGCTATATGCTGATTGCTTCTCTCTATCAGTATCTATCAGCAGGATGCCAAGATCTATATGAGCAATTAGTTCCAATTTCTAAATGAGTTAATGTTTTGGTCCTAACTTCTATTTCAGAGGAGAATATGGCATTTGGAGCGCTTTTCTGGCACTTCTTGTTCGACTGTTCTTCTTCATCCCTGGTATAATCTTCTGGCTCCTGATTTTCCTCACTGGATTATCAAATGAATTTAATTGCTGGTTGTCATTCAATTTATCTAGTAAGGGACTTAGTTTATAGCTTATCTAGAGACGTAATAGTTTGAACCTCATTTTATTCAAGTAACTAAAAGGGTTCCACTTTGTACAATCCAATGAATGAATAGAATATTCATAGGAAGTCGGATGCTGGGTTCTTTTTGGATGTAGGTGAATTGGAGATACCATTCATATCATTACTTTTGGTGATTGTGGCCCCATATCAAGTCCAAAACTTAAGGTAAACATTTAAACTTTAATCATTTTTAACATTTTCTTTCTTTCTCATCTCAGCATTTGGTTATTATCTGTCGCTTGCAGGGGAACTCAAGAAGGAAGCATTATCTCCCTACTGATTGCAGCATATTTGGCCTTCCAGCATTTCTCTCGAGCGGGCAGCTTTCAGAGAGCTTTTGACCAGAATTCGATTCTTGCAACAGTAGCAGTCATTTGTGTTACTGCTGTCTCATTCCTGCTCGTAATCTGAGTTCCATAGTCACTCCCAAGTAAACCTTATCAGTTAAATCTTCAATTGACACTATTGGTCGTCCTGTAATAGTTACACAATAGTCAGAATGTACAGACCTTTCCTTTTTCTGTTTATAAATGCTATAAAGAAATTTTCCTTTATTCTTGCTTGCTTGATATCAATCATCCTCCTCCCTCTCTTTTTAGATATCACAAAATTGCATTGGATAGAACCTAGACAATTATTCGTTTCCTTTTTCAATAACATCGGTCCTACTAGTTATATATGCCACTTTGTGAACTCGCCTTCTATCATCTACTTTTTGTTGTATAGTTTGTACATTGTACAGTGAACAATCTTAAATTGGACAAAGTTGTCATTCATAGGTAAAAATAAATGAACTTGTGCAAGCCGAAGTTCGAGTACAGTGCCTCTTCCCTGGAAAACCAACCGAAAGAGCTTCCAAGTAGAATTGACTTATCTATATTATTTGCTAACAGTCTTCGAAAATGGAATTGATATATCGATATCCTTTTATTGGCTAGCAATGTGAAATTTGACCTATTTATTTCTTTAGTCTACTGATGTATGTTCCTGTGGACTTCTTAGTTTTCTAATGCATAACCTGGTTTATAACAGCAATAACTTACTATATAGTCTATCTTTTATCATATTGATGTCTAACAATGCAAAAATGTGCAGCAAATAAGCGATTGCCATCTCTCTGTGGAGAGAAGAAACAAATTTCTTCTGTTTACAGATGATTTGCCACGAACGAACCCAAAAGGTAAGTCATGGTCAAGAGCAGCACCGATCGTTTTGATATTGAAGTGGCTGAGCTGGGCATGCCTGATGGTTCTGCACCATAAATTGATGGATCTGTGGGCGTATATGTCGGGTTTGTGGTGGCTGGCGGTGGCATTGTTGGGATTGTGGTGGCCGGCGGTGGCATTGTTGGGATTACAGGTGCTGGGGGTGTTGGGTTTGGGTTTGCTGGTGGAGTGGGGCTGTGACAAATACATAAAGAAATTAGTTAGCTCTGATTTTGCTTCCTTTACTGATTTCTTTCCTTTTAAGTTTTATGGGTAACTTATAGTCTCTTATTAAAATGAATGCTGAGCTCTTAAGGAATTACCTTGGTACAGCTCCGGGTGTTGCATAGTGACAGTTACCACTACCTGCAGTATAATATAGAAAAGACAATCGTTAGTAAAAAACTACAACAGACTAATTTCTGAGATTTTATTTCACCTTTGAGTTATGACCTTTTTGGGAAATTTGTCACTGAAGTTTCCTTATCTCTGGTTCTCTACTAGGAAAGGAGGACGAGAGAGAAAAAGTTGAGAATTAGGCACATTCATAAAAAGGTTGATTGAAAAGTACTAGTACTAGGTACTAGGTACTAGGTATAACACAAATGGATTACCTACTAAGAAAAGGATAATTTGTGATTTAAAAAATAGTTCTTGTTACTTTGTAGTATGGTCAATTTCCATTGGATAAAAAAAATGTTAGGAGGATGCACAGAACACGTAGAAAGTCCTATAATCAATAGAACCTGTCTAAGCTAAATTTGGTAGTTCAAAAAACCTCTTAAATTTGGCTACCATAAGTGACAACAGGGGTTAATGATGAATCAGAAAGGTGAAAATGCCATACTTGGGTCTGTACTAACGAGTTGTGCCGTTCCTCCAAAGACACAGCTAGTAGCTGCTGGATTCTTCTGGTAATAGTCATTGAAGGCATAAGAGGCATGGTCCTTCACTGTGTTTGGGTCATAGCAGCTTCCACCCGGCTGAATCGCTGAACAGTCTGCACCACCATAGCCACAAGCGTAGTCAAGAGCCACCTGCAGAGCAGTTGGGGAAGCTGCAGAGCTTGCAATACACCATGAACCTCCACCCGAATTCCCCTGCACTGCATTTGGATTCACATTGGGGTTTACTGAGTTTGGTACCGACTGTGGTGGTGAAATTGGAGTTTGCTGAGTTCCTCCTGGTGGTGTTGTTGGGTTAACAATGGTAGTGTCATCCAACTGAGTGAAATGTACAGAAGGTGAGAAGATTGTTCTGTCTTCTTCATTCTGCAGAGGTATATTTTCTTCATTTTCTTCTTGTATAGGTGATTTCTCTGCAAAACTTGAACCTGAAGAGATCAAAACTGCATCAATTTTTCACCTCCTTATGTAAAATTTGCTGCAATCACTGAAATATGAGTAAGTTACATTCCTGGATAGCATGTATATTCATTTTCATTTCATTGCTTCGATTAGCATTTTTTCCGAAGTTTTATAAGTTGACAGTATTAGGATTCTCTAAACCGAAGAGAAAAAAGAAAAAAAGATCTGTCCAGCATAGAACAACACGTTCCCCCCAGGGATTTGAATTGCATCAGAAATTCAATATGCAGAGAAATTGACAACATCTAAAATAAAGAACCATGAAGAAAGGGAGAAATCTTTGTCAGTCTCCAAATTAAACTGAGTGTAAAGTATAAAAAAAGCACTTGAATGATTAGCATATTAACCAATTATGTCATTTTTGTTTTTGGCCTCTAGGTGGAGTGCTCAGTACAGGTTGTTTTACAAAGAGACTAGACTCTCGGATGAGACAACGCAGCCAGCGACTGTTCCAAGGTAATACATGATGGATACTATTAACTTAAGAGTAGAAATGTTATCCTTTGTTTCTCATGAAAATAAGTCATTTTGTTTGCAGACATTGTCATATTAACATAATATGATATCCAGTAGAAATACACTTCAATACAAACTTATTCTCTTACTTTCACTTTCGAACTTATCCAACAACGAGCATAGAAATAGCTATAAAAAGAATGGCAAGACCAACATTACCTGAGAAGAGCAAGAAGGAATAGAGAGCAAATAGTGCCAAATTTCTCAGAATGTTTGAACCCATCACTTTAAGTTGCTGCTGACTTGTGTATTGTCTCTACTCTCTAGTTTCTTCTTCTTGGATTTAGTAGTATAATGACCGGGAAGGCAAGCTTTAATAAAAATAGATCAAATGAGAGCCACACCAGAACTGTTCTTGAACAGGACTGATTATCTTTTCACTGTAAATATTTTTTATTTATTAAACTTAAGAATCAAAGCTTTCTTGGATCACCAAGAAGAGAAAGAATATTAAGAAAACTTGAGAAAGCAGCCAATGAAGTAGTTGGATACCTCAAGCAAGAGAAAGAGCCAGGAAAAAAAAGTACTCTAAGAAAGAAAGGCAAAATAACAATACATGGAGCTGGCTTATGTTTTCAGAACAATTCTCTATTCTTTGAACAAAAGAATTATATAAAGAAGACAACTATGCTATAAAAGTTATTTCTGTCTTAGATCGAAAATCTTAAGTTTGTGAACATTGATTGACATGAAATATTATATAGTCATTCAATCATAATTCTTCGAAAACGGTTTTCAAAAACAAAAATAGTAAGATGAGTAGTGAATTGAAAGTTGGGAGTGTGGAGTGAGAATTATATGTTTTTGGTGGATCTTAGAGGCTGTAATGAAGAATATTGTCTCCTACCTTTGCTGGGTGATTGATTCAAGAATATAAACTTCAAACATTCAAATGGGA
This sequence comes from Citrullus colocynthis, assembly GCA_031780015.1. Classification (NCBI taxonomy): domain Eukaryota; kingdom Viridiplantae; phylum Streptophyta; class Magnoliopsida; order Cucurbitales; family Cucurbitaceae; genus Citrullus; species Citrullus colocynthis. The sequence goes on from QLSR01001478.1 coordinate 1,107,195, forward strand.
ATAAAAAGGATACCGTGTAATGAAGAATATGCAGAGGAACATGCAAAAGTAGGCTAATTTAAATATTGGGGGTTTTTTTTTTATTTTTATTTTTTATGGAATATATATATATATATATATATATATATATATATATATATATAAATAAATAAATATATGTTGAAAAATATATATCTTTTTGGATATCGTTGCTTTGAAAAACTTCCATAGTTGTTTGGACATATTAAAAACAGAAAATTTTCCATAGCCTATTTTTCTTTCTTTTCAATAAATGGTAATAGAAGAGCGTTGTAAAAAATCTAATCCCCTGGTCAGTGGACCATGGTACTTGTTTGGGAAATTGTCATAAATAAGTTTTCACAATTTGCACTTTGCTTTAGAATTCGTTTGAATAATTTTTTTCGGTGCTCTTGGGCCGAGAATGACTCCAAAATCCAAATAAAAATTTAACTTCTTTTCATTATACATTTACAATATTGACTTTTTGGGCTTTCTTCATGGAATTTCGATCTAATGAAGTGTGAGGTTATTGATAATCTTTCCAAATTTCATGTAATCTTTCTCAAATCTTATGCCATCTTTTTAAATCTTCTTCAAATTTTTGTTACGACAGTTGTCTAAATTGGGAATATCCAATTAGATTTACGAATTTCTGGTTGTTTCCCTCCGAGCAACCGTGTGGCAGTCTAGAGAAGAAAATCGGATCTCCGGGATATCATGTGCGGTTTCTTTCGAAGTTCAATTTTAGATTGGATGTGACATGATGAAAAAAAGTTCAATTTTAATTGAATCTCGAGACTGATTTTGGTCAGGGATGAGAAAACTATTATAATGTTTTGCTAATGGTGGTAAACGTGAGAGATTAAAACTTTTTGAGGTTATTTCTTACAACTTTCCTAGTAATTTTTCTCTATGTATATATATATTCAATCACTGTTTCTAAACAAAACATGTTCACTTACAAATCCTTTTTAATTAAAAATGAAAAATAAAAATAGAAAAAAATCAAAGAAAACTATTATAAATAGAAAACATAGTAAACTATTTACAAATATAGCAAAATTTTATTTTTTATCTATGATAGACCGTGTGTATCTGGGTCTATCATAGTCTATCATTTTGCTATATTTATAATTATTTTCAACCGTTTTTCTGTTTTTGAAAATATCCCAAAAATTAAACTATTTACAATTTTTTTAAAAAAATTATTGTCTAAATTTGTAAATACTTATTTTACTATATTTGAAAATCGTCCTATTTCAAAATTACGTGCAAAAGAAAAAAAAAATAGTAACTCATAGTTTTTATGTTTTGCTTTCAATTTTTCTAGGTATGCAAAATTCACTTTGCTAAACTTTACAAATGACTACTTATATTTTGAAAGTAATTGTTGACGAGATTTTCAAATAAATTTGATTGGTTTGAATGAATTTGTATTCATATTGTTTCATTATAGTATAATTAGATACCATTTCTAACTTATGTTCTTTTGACGCTTTCTTTCAAAAGTTGAATGTAGTCTAAACTCCTAAGTCTTCAATTTTTAAGAAGTTGTAATATTGACATTGGAGCTATAGTATTTTGGAATTCAAGGAAATTATAGTATCCAAGTATTCAATCTTTAAAAGGTTATAATCTTGCAATCAATTAAAACTTTGGAGTCATAAAAGCTTTAGAGTTTCAATTTTCAAGTCTTTAGTGTTTCAGCGCTTTGTCGTCAATTCTTTTAATTTCTCAAAATGAAGGGGTAAGACGAGTTATAGAAGTTTCTCATGGATCTTATATGGGCTGGAACCTAATTGTTTTTGCGCTTGGGCAAAAGTTGGGCTTGAGCCGAGTCTTTTATTTGGGCCAAAATTTGCCATGGGCTGGACTTTGAACCCGAGCAACTTTAATTACTTGACATGCTCCAATTTATAATTTAAGGCACAATTGAACACTTAGCCAAATTTATTGACTGTGCCCAAGTCTTTTATATGGGCCAAAATTTGCCATGGGCCGGACTTTGGACCTGAGCTACTTTAATTACTTGACGTGCTCCAATTTATAATTTAAGGCACAATCAAGACCTTAGCCAAATTTATTGATTTTGGTCCTAGATTAATCACCATTGAAATCGACAATCTTGTTGTCATCAAATGGCTGGAAAGGAGACGTGTGACATTTTTTTAGTTTGTCACTTATTTATCTCTAGATTTTAATTTTAGGGACACAATAACTTTTAATTGACCTTAAATTGGTTTTTGTTGTGATGACGTGGCCAAAATTGATTGGTCAAAATTTTTTCTCCAACATATTTTTTAGTTTTTAAGATTTAGATACCATTTTGAAAAGCAAATTATAAAGTAAAGAAATAAAATTTTGAATGATTATCAAACTAGTTTTTTCAAAATATGAAAAAACACACATTATAAAATTAACTTTGATTGGAAAAATAACTAGTACTTTGTGCACCCAAATGTAGAACCATGAACTAGGTAATATATCATGTCTCGCATATGTTTTGGGAAAGATGTCTTTTTTTCTTATGTTTTATCCTTTGTCCTCGAGAGCACGGGTGGTCATTCAAATCGTAAAAACTAAACCTAACCGAACCAAGAATGTAGTTCAGTCCAGTTTGAAAACATCTTGAAACCGAATTCTTCAATTCAATTTAATTTCAATTTCGAAAACAATATATATATATATATATATATATATATTAAAACCGAATTTAAAATTGAATTGAATCGAACTATTTTTAATTTAAAAAATATATACACATTTTTTAAAAAAGAACTAACAAAACTAAATTTAAAACTGAAACCACATCACATATGCAGTTTAGTTTGATTCAATTTGAACCAATAAATCATTTCGATTTAGTTTCATATATAAAAATTTAAAAACTTTTGGTTTGATTCGGTGGTCAAACCGAACAAAATCTTTTCCACCCCTACTCGAGAGATGGTTTGTTGCTAGAATGAATTTCCATTTTAAAAAAATTGTATAGGCTGCCTAAAACACCAACAGTACAGTGCCACGTGTCAAGCTCACTATATATTTACTTTGTTTTTTATTTTTCATTGAAGGAAGATATATCCATATCTAAAATCGCATAATCTCTCCATAATTCTCTCCACTATGCTGCCATAAATAACAAATCTAATTTTTTCCCATTTTTTTTCCTTTAAAAATTTTCACTGTCCCTCAAAAAATATTTAAAAAAAAAAAGAAAAAGAAAAACTTTGACCATGTGATTCGTCCACTTTTCTAGTCTGCATCAAACCGTCCAACTTATACCCGAATATTCTTCTCGATTAATTTCTTAGGATATCAATTTTAGAAAACAATTAATCAATTGATTAAATTAATTAATTATTTATTAATATTTTTTTTAAAAAAAAATTTCTTTTTAAACTATACCACTTGCCAACCTCCATCCACATCGTAAAGATGGTATTAGATGATATAATATTAAATTTATTATCGTCTATCAACTTAAGTCTTTGAGTCAAACGATCATTTTAGCGAGGAAAAAATTTCAATTACATGTTTTTTTTTTTTCTTCTAATTTCCAAAGAAAGTCTATTGTATTGAAAACTATTAATAGAAAAAAGAAGGGCAATTCCCTCAAATCACTTTCTGCAAAAGGAGCAGTTGTAGAAGAAAGAGACCCACATTTCACATATTCCCATTAGTTAACCAATTTCCAAGTTATGCTATGTAATGTTTGGTTCTAATAGTTGTATTTTTCTCGAATTAATCGAACTTAATTTTCGTTCTTTTTCATAAGATTTAAAATAAAAATGATTTTTCTCCAAATATATGTATATAAAAGCTGATTTAGTAATAAAATAAAAATAATCTCCTACCTTCTTTGCTTTCCAAATTACACTCTCCTTATATGGTTGGTCATTGAACATTGACCTCTTCCCTTTTTGCTCTCTCCATGCTCCACTCCCAATTGACATAATGTTTGTTCACTGTTTTTTCATGCGTGAAACAAACATTATTAATTTGCAGATGAGTGAACTCGATTTATTTATTTATTTTTTTCTTCTTTTTCTTTTTTTATAAAAGAGAATGAGTTCGACTGGATCAATCCAAGACTTGACCATTGAGTTCTTATTTCAAGATGTGCTGACACCCAAAGTGTCCTTAGACTTAGACTTGCTTGTGGGCCTGAGCCTCCCACAACCCTCAACATTCTAATATTAATTATATTAAATATATTTTAATTTATTATTATTATTTTTTTAAAAGACCTCCCAATAATTGGGTTCTTACATATTAATACTAGATACACACAATTGCAAATTTTTAAAATCTAGACAATTTTTATGAATGGGTCTATAGATTGATCAATTTGTACAAGAGTAATTGTGTTGGGTAGTAATTTTAAGGATAATAATTAAGTGTATAACAATATTTTTTAAAAAAATGCAAATATAGCAAAATATACCAACGATTTGGTCATCTAATAGAATTTACTGGCAATATGATCTATTACTAATAGATCCCTACTAATGATATGTTTTAAAGACATAATCTAAATTTTGCTATATATGTAAATTCTTTTGCATTGTGCTAATAGTTTGAGCATGATTGCTATATTTGTAACTACCTAACACAATTGTAACGGCCCGAATTTCAGGTAAATCACTAATAATAATAATAATAATAATTAAAGAAATGTAGGCGGAGGGAGCGTAAAGGGGGGATTGGGGAAAGATCTCCGAATGGGGAAGAAGGGAAAGGTTAAATCTCTCTCTCGATCACCTCTTCGTCACTCAGTCGCCATCCCCTTCAGCCCTCATTGCCGCCATCATCTCCAGCCCTCACTGTCACTGTCATCCGCAGTACTCTTCGCCATCGTCATCAACACTCGTCGCCATCATCGCAGTTTTCAGCGAGCACATCATCAGTCCATCGCTGCATCGTCACAGCCCGCATTTCGCCGCATCATCATAGTCTTCATCGCCGCGTCGCCTCAGCCCTCTCCCGAACGCGTCGACACAGCTTTCATAGCAGACTGCCGCAGTGTTAGGAAGTCTCGCTTAGTCTCGCTATCTCGCTCAGTCTCGCTGTCTCGTAGTCTTGCTCTTGCCACGATCTCGCTCTCGCAGGTAAGGGACTTACTACCGGGCTTTAAGTGACGCCTAATGTCTAATTGTGTTATTGACTATTGAATGTCGCTGTGTAACTCTTTGCCTCGGGTGTTGGTTGCTATGATTGTTTCGGTATGCTAAGTTTGTTGCTTGTATGCAATGTACTTATGCTTATGTGCCTATAACACTGTGAATTTCTGCGATGAATTAGCTATGCCATGACATGTTACAGGTTACCCTACTTGTCGTGCCCGAACCCCTAATGTACTGTGCTACGAAGGGTGTCCCTCGGGATCACCACCTGTGTCCATGTTACAAATGTAATCACTGCGTACCCTCGGGTCACTTCCTATGCTTATGCCTATGCCGAGTACATGGGTGCCACGTCAAGAAGGGTAATAGCTAGGCCTGGTAGTGGGTCTCTTACTGAGTATGACTGCTCACTCTTTTATTTCTATGTTTTACCATGAGTTCGCTGACATTGCTTCCACGCCTGAGCCTAGGGTATAGCGTACTGGAGTTGTAGGGTGGTAGTATTTGCATACATTGGACCGTTTGTTATTTATTTTGTTTATTGTTATGTTTGATTTTTCTTTCTTGAGGTTTTGCCTAACTATTTATGAGGGGTACCCCGCTAAAGCGTTTTTTTTCTCTCTCCTCTATGTTTGGTTTAGTAAACTATCAAAAATCCAGCCGTTTTATGAATGTGACCGAGTTGTCTATAGTGTGTGATACCATGTCTCTTACCTTCCAGCGCATTCCCTAAATGGTCATGCATGACGTAGGGACGTGTTAGCTATTAAAGGGTTAGGTTGTTACCAAAATTGTTACAAATTAAAGTTTTGGTACCAACGTATAGGAGTGTTCAAAAAATCCAATGACTCGAAAAATCCAACCAACCCAAATCATACGGTTTGGGTTGGATTATCAACTCATTTGGTTGAATTGGGTTCAAATAAATGAAAATGTTATGGGTTGGGTTGGTTCATGGATTCACATAAATAACTAAAACCTAAAACCAACCCGAACCAACTCGAACTTATTATTAATTTTAATGTAATTAAGTTTAGTTATGATAAAATTATAGACACCTATATTTATTCTAGTTTTATTTAATTTCATGTTTTTTTGGATATTTTTTTCTCCAATAATTCAGTATAAATTGAAAATGAGTTGTTAATTCTAATTCAATATATGAAAATAATTAAATAATTTTTTATGTATTAATATTTTACTTATTTTTTGAACAAAAATTTAAATAAATGACCCGAGTAACTCAAACTAGCCTAACCAAAGTGTTTCATGGTTGGGTTGGATTAGTTTTTTAATAAGGGTTATTTGAATTGAAAAAGTTTACAACCTGAATAATTGGAGTGGGTCTAAAAAGTCCTTCAACTCAACCCAACCCAACCCAACCTATGGATATCTCTATCAAAGCATTTTCTAAAACCTAACTAGAATAAAACAATCTTGAAAATCCAACCCACTACCTAATTAAAACGAGTTTTAATATGAATAGTGTTTATTTATTACATCCTAAGAGTACAAACCAAGCAAACAGGTTCCTGTGAAAATGCAAGAATGAGGTGTTTCTAACCGAGAAAGTATAAATCCACATTTCTTCAAGCTGACGAATTCTCGAACAATCTGAAGTTCCAGAGCGTTTGACTCATGTCACTAATAACCATTTACAACAAGAGAATCACTAAAAAAATATTCCTATGGCCTCTAATTGCTTAAAAGAAGGGCTTATTAGATGCAAAACTTCTCCATGGTTCTTGTCTGCACCTTTCAGTGTGGTGAATCTACACTGAGCTGTGTTCCAAATCCCTAACGAACTCATGGGTGGCTAAACTGATTTTGATCCACTTTCATGCCCTGAGCTTTCATGAAATTGAGTGGCAATCTAGAGATCTTGCATCAAGAAACTCTAAAGAGGGAAGAGCAGCAGAAAGAAGACTGACTGCGCCCGTGGAAACCCGTGTTATCCTTGATGAAGTATGGAGCATTGTAAGAGACGTTCAGTGACATCACTCCATGCTGCAATAAAGGGGCATTCTTGTTAGGTGAGGTTGACCAGATTCCTGTCATTCTTTTGGAGGGCAATTTACTCTACCTGGGAAGTTTTTGAAGTCGGGTTCGATTCCATTTCCATTTATATCTTTGTGATTTGGGGTAACATACTTCCCAACAGTGACAGCAACACCAGACCCGTCATGAAGTTCAAAAACAGACTGAATTAAACCCTGTCAATGATGGCAAAGCATCACTTTTAATGAAGCATATCAAGGTCGTTTCTAAAGTCCAATTTATGGCAATCTAGATTGCTACCAAAACTAGATGAGTAGAAAAGAAAATTGATGTAACGAAGCCACATGAATACGTTGCAGCACATTCGGAAAGAGTGAAGGCATATGAAAATTTCAAGTTAAATTAAGAACATAGGTAAAAAACTAGCGAAAGCCGAGGTTAATAGCTTAAACCTTGCCATAAGTCCTTTCCCCCACAAGAACAGCTCTGCAATTATCATGCAGCGAGGAAGCAACCTGAAGTAAGAACAACTCGGGGAGTAAAATATAAATTTCAAAGTATCCAATATGTAACTTAGTTGATCGAGGCACTCACAATTTCACTTGCACTTGCAGTTCTTTTGTTCACCAGAACCTGCATTGATGGTAGTCGAGAGCTTTCTAATTAAGTCCAAAAGAATGAAGCATATGCCTATTAATCAGTGTGACTTTTAGAAAGAAACAAAATGTTACTCACCGTAACCAAACAAATTATTCACACTGCTGGAAATTAATGATTTAAATACCAAATATTGGGCACAATTAGATCGAGAATAGGAGGTATGTTCATCCGTTTTCTCAAAAAGGAAGTTTCAATAAAGCTGACTTCATAGGTTTTTATGAAGGAATGCCTGTCGGTCACTTACAGAGCGTTTTAGCCAAGAGCAGAGTACTGTTTAAACTCTTCTTTTCCCTTTTTCTTTTTAATACGTAGAGAATTAATTAATTAAAACATATCCAATCAAATCGTTGTTTCATCATCTTTCTGATGACTTCTTCAGGTAGTCTAGTTACACTCTCTTTCATCTGTACATATTGCACTAAAACTGTACTGCTTATGTCAGGAAAATCATTATTCTTTCTCATTTTGTAAAGAGGTCACTGTAGAACGAAACAAACACAATTTTTTTCCTCATAATCAACACAAGCATGAGGTCCATCCCTCACTGACCAGCATACGGCAGGCAAGATCTAACACATCCATTTGTTACAAGGCTCCTTTTGATATTACTGAACCAAGTACGACTCTCTCTGATTATAATCAAAACAAACATAAGGTTCTTAACTAACAGATTAGCATGGTGGGAAAGATTTATCACACCCTTTTTTACAACCCACCCTATGATTTTACTGAGCCATAAATACCTTCTAAAGGATTCCAAAAAACACAAAGTAACCAGACACAAAGAAATTTGGTTTCATTGACGAAGTTACTACATTAAAAAAAGTGATGAGTTACCTCTTTTAGAAGCCAGTGGTTAATAGAAACAAAAATTCAATGCAGCTAAGATGATGAGTCATTTAGTTCTTCATGTGTGCTTAAAGTAAACAGAATTCACAATAAAACATTAGATACCGCGACTGGAGCTGTAACTAATGGTCCTGTGTCTGCAACAACAGTTTTTTGGTATTGAGGATCCCTTCCAACTGTATAGATCACCTGGTTATAGTCAACCAGGAAAAAAAAACCAAATAAGGTAGTTGAGCAAGTCATCATATCATAATTTTCTTTGTAATTCATATACCGTGCTCCCTTCATTCAGAAATAGCTTTGCAATTTCAATCCCAGCCTGAAATAAGCATCAGTTACAATTGGTAAAAATTCAATCAACAGCATATATACATACATAGAAAGCTACAAACGGATATTCACATATATGGTTGTAAAGAAGCTTAAGGGTTCTATGAAGAAAAAAGTCATAATTTTACTTCTACTTGAGAATTCACAACGGGGAAATTTTTGGCTGGCTACCACCGTACTTCGTAAAGATAGCCATGCAAAAAAGGATATTCCTCATGCAAGAGGGAGGGCAATAGTAAACTAAAAATCATCTACAAAACCATTTGAATACCTGCACCAGTCCACCAAGATTATCTCTGAGATCCAAAATGAAATATGAAGCACCCATGGCCTCAAGACGCTTCATTGCTGAAACAATTATGCTTTTTATTATTATTGGAAAATGTTCATGTATTAGGGAGCATTGAAACAATTCAGATCTGCGTTCATAAAAGATTGCAGTAGTACTGGGCATTGATTTGTTTTGTTCGGTTTTATCATCCCCAATACAATAACCAATAAATTAAAATGGTATTCCTTAGTCTTTTCCTCAGTTTGACTTTCCAACGTAATGATATATATGAGGTACTTTCATGTTTTGGGGTTTTGGGAACGATAGTGCTTTTGTGGAATACACTTGATAAACTTGAATTGAGTTGATTCTTAAATCGATTTTAATTTGAAGTGAAACTGGAAAAATAAATAAATGAATTGAAAGAGATGAACTAGTCTATACAATTTCACAATTTCAACGAAAATATATGTGTATTGTTTTAACTCTATGGAAAATAAGTTCAACCGGACCAAAATATATCTTCCATTACTTTTGGAGAAGAAAATATTTCAGAAGGAAAAGAAAGAAGCAAAGAAGCATTCGCATGTCTCAGCTTATAATAATTCAAATCCATACAAGTCTTTGTCCTACTTTAAAGGAACTGGACCTTTTTTTTTTTTTTAAATCCTAAATTCGAACAGAAAGAACTCAATTCCTAAAATGTCACTTTTACAGTGAACCTTTTATGATCCACGAGTAATATGTGGAGTTGCATAAGTTAAAAAGAAACTTTACACATTGAGCAGTTAAATTAATTCGACAATTACCAGTAACCAAGTCTTTTTTAGCCAATGCATTGAATTCCTTTAGGCGAATGTACCCAACAGAAGAGGCAACATCCATTTGCTCTAGGCGGTAAAAGACAGGGGTTCGAGCAAGAACTTGTCTTTCGACTTCTATACTTTCTACTGGTCCACAGTTGCCATGCTTGACCTATAAAAAATGCATCCTGGATGATCGAAAGAAACATAACAAAAAGGAACGAAGTTAACAAGACATCTTATCAAATTGAAACATATCTGCGATAACAACCTTAACAGCCACAAGTGTTTCGTTTGGGCCTTGTAGTAATGAAGATACTTCAAATGCCGATTTCCCTCTTGCATCCACTCCATTTACAGCTAAAACTTCATCTCCCTAACGGAAGAAGAAAAGAATTATTGAAAGTGCACACCGCTATTTTACACTATAAGATCCCAAATTAGCAAGTGGTAACACGGAAAATAACTACGTGCAGAAATCAGAAAGCTTTCTGATAGAAAAGACTTGATTGTCATCTTTTATGATGAAACTAACATGATGAATCCACTATCTGAAAGATTGTTTTCAGAAACAGATTTAAGAAATATGGTGGCATATTGTGCACCTAAAACTACTATTTACAAATTAGTGAATGTGAAATGAGTAACTTCAAGCATTATAAAGAACAAGAAATTCATAAGCACAAATAAAATTAAAGGGAAATAAAATTTTAAAATATACGTCAATCCGAATCCAATAATAGCTAAGTGGATAAGACACCAAGTACCACCCCAGATGTTGTTGGTTCAATCTCGACTCCCCAATTATTGAACTAAATAAGTATTTAAAATACAGGCATCTCAATATCTCTTTGGCAAAATTTTCCAAATACAAATTTTAAAGGCAGCTCAGCTTGAGATAATAAACAGAGACAATAGATTTTGCAGGGGTCAGGTCATTGATCAAACTCGGCAGAAGAATAGCAATCAAATGTTTTTCTGAAAAGCATTGAAGTGAACAGGTTCTAAAATCAGATAAGTAGCTGTATTTCAGTTACCTGTCTAATGCCAGCCAAATGTGCAGGACCATCTAATAAGAGCCCCAATACCTTTATTTTCATGCCTCCATTATCATCTGGAACTTCCCTAAGGTTTATTCCAATACCAGTCATGTCATACCTCGCCATTTTGGAGAACTTCCAAAAAGGAAACAAAAAGGCAAAACAGAATATGAATAAGAAACTAAAATTTTGACAAATAAGGAATTTGATTTAATGGAATATGGAACCATTTCTCACATGGATTACTCGAATCTGACCATATTCTTAAACCATCAAACATTGCACGAGGAAGAAAACTTAGCAACTGAAAATATGAAAGTGAAAGGAAGTGTTACCTCTGCAGGGGGGAGAAAACGCGTATAAGGATCGCCCAAGCTGGCCAGCATTCTCCGGATGATATTGTGAGCCTTTGATCGAGTTTGAATTGAAATATTAGCAATGTCTTCTTGCCTTTGCTGAAAGCATCAATGGATGTGCTCATTAACTCATACTTGCAATGACATTCTTAACAATTGTTTACTTGGGCAGAATTTGAAATAACTTGCATGCATATACGTAGACATACAAGTTGAGACAAATAACAAGTGATTTAGTTCGTAAATCCGAATAAATTTCCCAATACCTTCCATAGATTCCGATTACTAGCTTAACACAATAACCTCAACTATTCGTTGATTTACCCTCTAGTTGCATAAACTAAGACACGATAGGCAAGAAAAAAAGAGTGTAGAATCTTGTCCAAATGAGAGAGGCCACAGGGGAGTTTATACCTTCCAGGCTTCAGGAGACCAGCGATGGCGACCAGCATCTAGAAAGCTATCATTTACAATTTCCCAAGCCTCCCGAACGATATCCTCGTTAGTCGCCGGCGGAGACACAGTCTCAGAGCTTCCAAATTCATGTAGCTCGTCTTCAATACAAGACGCAGATGAATCGAAAAGCGAAGAAGACGGCAAAGAATCAGCTGATAAAGAAAAAAATTCCACAGCGGAATAATCTAACGCAACAGATGAGGGGGAATGGAGAAGAAGGCCGAACGAGAGCACTCCTGAAAGAGCTCCAATGAATGTTTTATCGACCAAGTTAAGGGAATTGCTGAAGTTCTTCTTCTCAGAGTTGACGAAGCTTAGAAATGGCGGAGACTTGGGAAGCAGTGAGGGAAAGTGGAAATGGAAGGGGGAGAAGGAACTGAAGAAGAAGATGTCATTCGCCATCTCCTGTTTCGCGCGGTTTGAGATGTCTGTTTGGACATCAGCGTTTTAGTTTTTTCTATGATAATTGTTGCTCTAAAAAATAAATAAATAAATAAAATCAATCTTATAAAAATGTTATTAAATTTTATTTTCAAATATAATAAAATAAATCAAACTTATAAAATAACATTTTTCTAGACCTTTTAAAATAATTATCCTATTACATATTTAATTATTAGTCCGGTTAATTACTCAATATAATATAGGATAAAAAGTTAAATGTTGTTTTATTCGTCATGTACTTTTAATAAATATCTTAAAATTAACTTTTAGGAATAGTCGCAAATATACAATCAAGTCCGAAGTATTTGTAGATATACCATAATGCAAAATAGTTTACAGATATAACAAAATTTAGGTTCTGATTTTGGAGTCTATTAGTGATAGACCATATGGTAGATAGGAGCCTATCATCGATAGATTTTGCTATATTTGCAATTTTTTAAAAAAACATACACTCAATTACTATCCAATGCAAATACCCTAATTATTTTTAATATATTTTTAAATAAAAAAATTATCTTAAATGACAAGACTGTTATAAATATTTACGATTAATAATAAAATACACCCGATCACGATAAATTACTAGTAAATATTTTAGTCCCTTCTGTTATATTTAAAAAGAGTTCTTTTCAAAATTTATAATAAAAATAGATATATATATATTTAAAAAGATAACGATAATCAAAATATAATAACAATTTGGTAATTTGTATATAAAAGAAGACAAATTCTGCCTTCCCACAATGGAGAAGGACTCGAATCCCCGCCCTTATTAATATTTTAGTTTTCAAGATGACTCTTTCAACCTGAAATGGTTATTCTATATTTTGTATAATTTATTTTAAAACTTAAAATCTTATGATGACCTAAAATTTGGGTTAAAAATGAAATATGCTCCATTTTATTTTGGACATTTTATTTATATTATATTTAGATCACCCAAAAAAGAACTTTTTTCTCTGTTCTTCTGATTTAGAATTTCATATCCTCATTATCTCTATTTTCTGCTGTAGAATTTCATATCCTCACTATCTCTATTTTCTCTCACTCCTCTCGGGTTAAATTTCTACCCTACATTCTAGAATAAAATTATTTTGAGATGCAGTGGGAACATAAAAAAAGTTAAAGACTGAAGGAGTCATGGGTGATTTAATATCATATAGGTATTATGTGGATTTTTTTGACACTAAAATATTTAAAATCAAGTGATTTGTACGTGAGATTAGTCGAAATGTGTAAACTGATTAGACAGACTAAAATATATATATATATAATCGACATATGTAAAGTGGAATAAAACTATGCTAGTGGACATAAAGTTAAAAAAACTCATTTAAAAAACCTTAAAAAAGTTGGGTATATATTTCATTTTGCCCAAAATCTAAAAAACTTTAATCTACCATATGACAAAATGGAATTGAAGGTAGTAAGCCCGACGACGACTGTTGAAGCCTTGCCGCTTCCCAGCTCATGATTCTCCATGGATAACGCTTGCGGCTCCGGTTAGGAGTAGCGGAGCTTCGACGCACAGCTACAGAAGCATTTTATCCACTCACCGTGGAGTCTCCAACAGTGGCGAACTTTTTTCTGGTTTAGTTCGACGCATCGCCTTACTTTGCCGGTGAGTTCAAATTTTCCTTAATTTTGTTCCATTTTCTTGCATCTAGATCGGTATAATAGGCAATTTAGTCAGAAATTAGCATGCTGGCTGATAATTGATTTGTACAAGTTCCCGAAACGGAGTAACGAGGGGATTTTGCTTCAAAAACTTGTTAGTTCGATTATCTTGATGGTTGATTCTGCTGATTGTGCGTACTTTTTGGTGCGGTATTGTATTGGTGATTGGAGCTGAACTGAACACTTTTATGATTATTCATGGGAGTGAATTTAAACTTCAAACGAAAAAAGGAGCCTATAAAAGAGATGCTTGTTTTTGTCGTTCTACATGGACTGTTCATGCCGAAGAGTGAGTGGTTCCAGGATAGGAACGAGGTTGTCTGTGCATCTCTAGAATGAGAATATTCTTGCATTGCTGCTGATATGTCATTTCCCTGATCTGCTTATCAGGATACAAATTTAAGGAAAATGGATGTCCACCATAGCTCTCATAAAAATAGTGTGGAGAAACCAGAAGCCCACAAAACCTTTAACAAGGATGCGGCACTTGGATGTGATCTTTGGACAGATGGGCTTATTTGTGCTTTTGAATATATTGGGAGACCAAAAAAATCAAGTGATTCAAAATCCAAATCCAAGATGACAGATAGGCGACAAATGAATAGTGAATTTCCAACCACAATGTTGCCTACAACTGAACTGAATAATGGCAATGCCAATACACATGAGAGGAAAAGATTATTCGAACCTACATCTCCAGAGGATCTGAAGAGCCAATGTGGCCAGTCTTGTGAAAGAGAAAGAGTTGAGAGTAATAATTGGTTACCTATAGGATGGGACAGAATATCAGAGCTGGTTCAAACAATACAAGTAGATGCTGAATGGGCCTCAATATCGTTTGATTTTATGGATGAAGAAGACGACCTTGCTGTTGCAGATCTTGTAGCACCTTATTGGAAGCAACCAGCTGGACCTATATGGTGGTGCCATGTCTCTGCAAGCCACCCTTCTGTGGAGGCGTGGCTCAGAACTGCTCACTGGTTGCATCCTGCCATTAGTTTGGCTTTAAGAGATGAAAGTCGCCTGATAAGTGACCGCATGAAGCATCTTTTCTATGAGGTGGAATTCTCCCTAGTATACATGCTGTTTGAGTGCTTTTATATATATAGTAATAAGAAGCATTTCTAACAGAGAATTAGTTACAAGAAGAAATTCCATTGTCAATATTAAGTAACATGAGATACAGGACTACTGTCCTGCACTCCTGCTAATTGGAAAACTATCACAGTGGTTTTTTTTTTTGCAAGGGGAAATAATTCAGGTTACATATTAATATATTACCTCGTTAAATTGTCATCTTTTACACATGACATAGCCATGTCAGTTTGGTGAAATTTCCTCTTAGTTTATAGCTTAACATTCTCTATTTGTAGAATGTGGTTGGAGCAACATTATCTCTAACAAGAACCCTCATATCATTTCTATAATTTGGTCTTCTTATTTTTCTTTAGTTTGTAGGTCAGCTAATCACAGTTTTGATTGTAAAAATATATAGTTATTTTGAAAAAAGTTTGCCAGCAAGTCCCTAGTCTCTTTACAATTTCAGGATACAAAACTGAGCTCTAGGTATACCATTAAAGTTCTCTGGAAAATCTAAAAGTTCAAGCCTTGGTATGTGGAGCTATTCTGTAAGGATAGCTCAACTGATGAAAATCAATTTGTTTGAAATATCTCGATTAAAATCACTAACTCTCAGTTTGCAAATGAAAACACAAACCCAGACAATCTTTTGGCCAAAATGATATCTCTAGTATCACTAAACTAAAAGCCTCCATCCTTAACCCAGAATTATTTCTTGGCTTTTTATTATGTTCATTGATGTTACGAGTCAATTCAAGTGTTTTTAAGTTGCTATAGTTATCATAATAAATCTGTGAATAACTAAACTAGCAATTAGCTGACAGTCGTGCCTGAATAGTCAAGAGTATCGTCCTAAAACAAGTCATTTATATTAATGGTGGTTTAAGATTTGCATGGATATGCTTTTTTTTATTATTTTATTTATTTATTTTTTATAAATAAAAGTTAACTTCCATACAGGTTCCAGTACGGGTGGCTGGAGGACTGCTATTTGAACTACTAGGACAATCTGCTGGTGATCCATTCAGTGACGAGGATGACATTCCCATTGTACTTCGTTCTTGGCAAGCTCAGAACTTCCTGATAACGTCATTGCATGTTAAAGGACCAATATCAAACATAAACGTTTTAGGCATCACAGAAGTTCAGGTTATTTTCCATGAAAGAATAATTCGTTTTGCCTCTGTGCTGGAAAAGTTGGACAATTTTTTTTTTTTTAAGATTATTTTTCTGATTTCTTGTTCAACCTCTGGTTAGGAGCTTCTGATAATAGGTGGTTATAATGCACCAAGAACAGTGCATGAAGTTATAGCACATCTTGCTTGCCGTCTTACAAGATGGGATGATAGGTAATAATTTCGTTTTAAAAAGTTAAACCTGCAGTTGCATAGCTAACCCTACAATAATTATTATAGATTCACAGACAAAATTATTATTCCATTGTCATATTGTTTACGACCAGTGGTCTATTCTCCTTTCATATTGAGCCGCAAGTGCATAAATGATACAGCCAGTTTTGCTGTGTGTTGTTATAGTTTAATCTGTATGGTTGACAAAAGATTTCGGTATGATTTATTTGAAATAAATGCCCTCTCCTTTACACTATGTCTCAAAATAAAGGTATTATTGTTATATGCCAATTCTTCCCATAAAATGATAGTTATTTGCCAAGAGGTTCAAGAGGGTTTCGGTTGCTTACGGTTAGATCTCTTTGATTCAACTCATCTTAACGCTTCTTCATGGTGTTACCTTTCATATAGTTTTAATGGTTTTTCTTTGTAGGATATAAATTTGAATTGGAATGCTTTCATTTTTCCTTCGTGATGTTCCTTTCTTTTGCTCCTTTTGGAGTTTGTATCTTTTGAGCCTTAATCTCCTTTCATTACTTTGGTGGAAAGTGTTGTTTCTAGTTTTTTTTTTTTTTTTTTTTTTTTTT
>QLSR01001478.1:1124779-1139835 GCA_031780015.1 Citrullus colocynthis
TTTTTTGTGGAAAAAGGACCGGATCTTTCTGAAGTTGAGTCTTATACCTGCAGTCAAATATTCCAGTAAACTATGATTGATGTACTAAAGTCAATTATCTATTTTCTTACAGGTTATTTCGAAAATCCATATTTGGAGCAGCAGATGAGATTGAATTGAAATTTATGGACAGGTTCTTATCTTGTATGTCATCTATTGAAGTGATATCATATTGGTTTATCTTTTGTATGTTCATATTTCTCATGAAGACTCTCCTGGATTCCCCACCCCCCCAATAAATATAGGAGAAACCATGAAGATATGCATCTTTTCAGTGTAATCTTGAATCAAGAAATCAGAAAATTATCAAGACAGGTATGCTGTCTCATCACTGTATTCAATGGCTGTGGACAATTTTCCTTGATGTTGGTTTTTCTTAATAGTATTCCCATTGATTCAATCCTTGGTTGCAATTCAAACTACGTAAAAGATGTAGATACGAAAGATATTCCTAAATATTGACACAACCAGATCTACAATATTAAATACATAACAATTCTGTGGAATTTAATCGGTGGTTGCCTGCAATTAAAAAAGTAGTGTTTTTGGATTGGGTCACTTCATCTGTTTTCCCTTAATTGTGCTCCGGTCAGGAGAGGAACCAGATAATGATTATGTTAGTTCGAGATCCTCTAGTTTGTCTGGTGAACGTTTATTTTTTGCTTATCATTTTGCCTCTTCAAGGGTACCTCTTCCTCCTAATCATTTGATCCTGTTCACTTTAAATGTAGTTTTGTTTCCTATGATGAAATCTCTCTGTAAGTGTATTGCCGTCATTCAGTACCCCTCACCTACAGCCAACACCACTTTCTCGTTTATTAGTTTGTTTGATAAATTAAATCTTTCTAGTGTCTTCAGTTGCTGAACCCATTACTCATCCCTCAAATCCCCGTGCATGTATCTTCGTTTCCCCATTTTTATTATTAAATTTCCCACACAAAATGAGCTTCCTATCCAATGGATTAAGAAAACATTTCAAATGGGCTGTAAGAGAGCTTAAGCCATAGTTACAAAAAGAATAAACCAATTTACACCAATTAAGCACAATATAAGTAACACGAGAAGTAAAAGATTCAGAGTTCTTGGAAATGTTTTTGGATCTTTCTTATCTTCTTTCTCTCATATGTCCTGAATTATCAATTTGGATCTTGCTCATGAGTCCTCCTCACAATTCTATAAAAGCCAAAACCAATTAGAACAAATGTTGTAGTAGTCAAGAAGTCCAACCTGGGAGAGGGATCGAGGAGGGAAGAGGATTCATATTTATTGAGATTTTACTGTGATCTTACAACTTGGGGATCAGGAGTCGAGGATAAGCTACTTGCACTCCAGTTCCTATTGTTGTTCACTTGTATACCCCTAATCAAGTTGCTGATGAGCCGTGTTCTAATTCACAAGCACAGATGAGTACAGCTAATAGTCTGTCTCATATGGTGAAGTAAAAAAAAAAAAAAAAAGGACTAACCTTAGCACTCCTCTCTCTTCTTCAATGTAGTACTCTAGTGACACAAATTTTAGTTTTATGTTTTTTCGGTCACTTGGTTGATAAAAAGACGAAGGTGCGATCTTGTGCCTGTACATCTCTGCGGTCTTTTGAAACAAAGATTGGCAATTTCAGGTTATCAGGGTAAAATGGTCCCTGCATGCGAGGGAGGAGATTGTATATGAGCTTCTCCAACATTTACGAGGGTATGTGACAAAAGGCTTATTGGAGAGCATAGGAAAGAGTACTAGGCAAATGATTGAAGAGCAAGAAGCAGTTCGTGATCGTTTATTCACCATTCAAGATGTCATGCAGAGTAACGTTCGTGCATGGTTACAGGTATTTGATTCAATGATAATTTAATGACGATTTGATATTTAATCCGTTCACGATTTTATATTTTTGAATATGATGGACACTAAGAATGCACTGAATTTGTGATTGAAAGATAAATTTCTGAAAATGAATTTTAAAAATAGCTTTTATGTGAGAACATCCTTTCAACGTTTCTCGAATCCATCATTTCAAAATTATGAACAAATATGCCAAATCTCAAGCTGAGGAGTCTTCAGATTCGCAATCCCTTAATACAAATCTAGAAGCTGTTAATCTTACAAGTTCTAGTTCTATGATTCTTTATTTTATGGTTTAGACAGTAAGTTGACGGATGGTTCAATTGATTGGCTGTTCTTAATTTTATTCCTAATTAATTGGAATTTGCGGCTGGAATTTTGTATTGGTGCTGAGTTGCCGCTATTAAATTCAGATGTGGGTTTCAGTAATAAAGTTCGGTTAAAATACCACTGATTCCTATATTTTTGGAAATTATTCTATATTTGTCCTTATACTTTTAAATGTTCAAATTTAGTTTGTGTATTTTCAATAAATTTTAAAATTAGTCCTTACCATTAGCTTATGGTTAACTTTTGGGAAAAATATCTTTTGGTCCTTAGATTTTGAGTCTAATTTCTATTTGGTCCCTAGGTTTCATATTGTTACACATGTGGTCCTTAAGTTTTGAGTTTGATTTCAATTTAGTCCCTTAGTTTCAAAATGTTACATTTTTAGTCCTCAAAATTTTAATTTATTTGTTTATTGATATGAAACATTTTTTTGATAAATGAAATAATCGAAAGAGCAGAATGTGGAGAACACCAAAAATTATAGATACAACCCAAATGATAAGGAGAGAAAACATGGAAAGAGGATGTACAACAAAAAGAAAAAGATAGGACAAAAGCAATAAATTGGCCCGAACAGTCACTTTCAAGAAACAACCAAAGCAGAGCAGAATAAGTAGATTTTGTTTCGAGTTTTGTTTCAATTTGGTTCCTAGATTTCAAGATTTATACTTTGAACTTCAATTTTTTTTAAGCACTCACTTCCAATTTTGACATTAATGTATATTAATTAATTTTAAATAATTATGAGGTGGAATTTTAAAAATAGTTTTCATACGGATGAAAAAGGTAGTGAAACTTAATTAATTATTAGTTCTTTTTATTTCTCTAAATCAATTAATAGACATTAAACTAAACAAAGTGAGTATAAAGTGAAAAATCGAAGTTAAAAGTGTAAATCTTGAAACCTAGGTATCAAATTGAAACAAAATTCAAACCTCAAAAGTAAAATGTAATATTTTGAAACCTAGGGACCAAATGAAAACTAAGCCAAAGACCTAAGGACGGAAAAAACATTTAAAAAAAAAAAAAAATTAGTCTCATTCTGGTGTAAATGTGAAAACAAATTCACATTGTGCTTTTTTAGTGAAAAATATTATTACGCTTTTTCCAAGTTTGATATAGAAAATAAATTTCATACTAACTATAAGGAATCCTTATAAGATTTATTGAAATTATAGGTATTATATTTGGACACTGAAAGTATAGAGGTTGAAATGGAATGAGCCTCAAAGTATAGGAATCACGATGGTATTATAGATTCAACATTCCTTTTTCAAGTTCTGATTTCAACATTTTCAAATTCGGTTCTCGTACATCTGTTTCTTCTTAAATGGGACAGTTGCAAATATAGTAATTAGACTCAAAATATTTGTAGATATAGCACAATGCAAAAAAATTTGTAGATATAGCAAAATTTAGAATTTGCTTTTGAAGTCTATCAGTGATAGACTGGATCATTAGTAGGGGTAAGTGATAGACCAGTTTATTAGTGATAAACTATATCACTAGTAGGAGTCTATCAGTGATAAACCATACTATTGGTAGAAGTCTATCACCGATTGATTTTACTATATTTGTAATTTTTTAAAATGTTGTTATACACTTAATTATTATTCCTAAAAGTGCTATCCAGAGCAATTACCCTTGGTAAATTGTAACAAATGCAACAAATGCGGTCTTATATTCTGTTGTGTTCCTGTTTTTCAGTTCTCTTTATTTTTTCCTTTGATGGTTCATGAAACCAATGGAACCATAGCCTTAGTGTATGAATCAAGCAAATGGTCTGTCCAATTGGATGCTCTTATGGAATTCTGATACGTTCCACTTACTTTCTTACAACAACTATTCAGGATAAAAGCCTCCGAGTAACTCACAACTTGGCGGTTTTCGGTGGCTGTGGCCTTGTTCTTTCCATTATAACTGGGCTGTTCGGAATCAACGTAGACGGGATCCCTGGAGCACATGATACACCATATGCATTTGGAATATTTACAGCTATCCTGTTCTTCTTAGGGATTGCACTAATGGGAGGGGGGCTTGTTTACCTCGGCTTGAAGAAACCCATGGCAGAAGAGATGGTTGAAGTCAGGAAGCTAGAACTGCAAGAATTGGTTAAAATGTTTCAGCATGAGGCAGAAACTCATGCTCAGGTACGGAAATCTCTTACTCGTAATAATATGTCCCCTACTGCAAGAGATATTTTCACAGCTGATGCCGATTATGTGCTCATCGAATGAAGATGGCGACTCCGTAAATGGTAAAGATGCAGCTCAACTTGTTGACAGTGGTAGATTGTCTAACAACTGCAACTTTCTGACTATTAAAGATGCTCAAGGGTGACATTATTTGCTTATTTCTTGGCTGTAAAGAAGAGAGTAGCAGCCTATGAAAAAGGTATTGTTCAGTTAAAGCATACATATAATATTGGAAAGATGTCGCAGTATATATGTATAAGCAGAAATGTTTTGTACTACACGTAAACATGAATAATCAAATATAATCCAGTGGTTCATTGTCTCTCTCTAAAGAAAGTATGGCATAGGTTTCATTTTATATTGATTTTGAAATCAATTTATTGAGACTAGAATCGTAAATGGGAAGCTGCCAATAGCCTTAAATTTTGGTTGACATCGTAAGCTGTTCTAGTGTAACATAAATTTCATCTCAACTTAGTTCTCCCACTGGACTTTTTGTCCCATTGATGAAGAAGACTAATGGTGCTGGAAATTAGACAAAGATAGGGACATTCTCATTGAAAATTTCTCACAAAGCTTCTTGCTTTTTTGGGTTCTGCCTTTTTTATGGGTTTTCACTATATTTGGAAGGGTCATTATCTATAAGGGATAAAAGAGAAAATTTATGTGGGAATTTAAGCCATTCAATCATCCTTTGGATGGAGTTGATTAGCATGAAGACATTCATTCTCTCCTTTTTCTACCTCTTATGAGTCGTCCATTTTAAAGACGAAAAAAAGATTTCATTATAGCTTATCTACTCTTACTGTTCTTTTTTTTTTTTTTTTTTAGTTTTTTTTAATAATACGTGGGTGGAGGAATTGAATTTTTTACTTTGAAATTGATAATACAAGTTTTATGTCAATTGAACTATGTTCATTTTTGGTACCTATACTTGCAGTTATTACTCATTGAAAATGATTCTTGAGATGGTAATTAGTGCTTTATCCGCTAAACTATTCTAAACAACTATTTAACGATAATATTTTCTTATTTGTTAAGTGCATGCCAATTTACAATATTGACCCTAAACTATCAGCATAAGTTTGTAAAGCAAAATACAAGGATAAAAATAAGAAATCATTTACTATTGTACCAAAGTTACAACTGATGTAGCAAAAAAAAACCCAAGTTCTATTCAAGAAATCAGGTAACACCACATTTAAAACCTAGGGGTGTAATCGACTCGATTTACTTCAACTCGGTTTGAGCCACAAACCAAACTAAACCGATTAAAATATCAAGAAAAATTTAAGACCTGAACCGAACTGCCATATTAAACTAACCAAACCAATCGAACTGATTAATAGACAGTTCACCTTTTGTTGAATCTTGGAAGTGAGGTTTGACTTAACTTTATGTGGGCATGCTTGAAGTGGTTCTGCGAATTATCTTGCAAAACCCGAAACCAACCAAATGCCATCAATCTTCTTTATCCAAACCATTTGAAAAGCGAACCGAAGGAAAGTTTCGGTCGGTTTTCCCGGTTTTTTTTCTTACACCCCTAAAAACCTGCTCAGTCTTTCATTTAGCCAATGACCACAAGAATCAAAACGTCAAAAAAGAAAACAATGGTTGAGAAAATTTAGCAACTCCACATAAGTGTAATATTTAAACACCAGTCCCGCAATGTACCACATCTGCTCAATCCAAAATCAGGTTTACCAAAAGGCAAGCAGCAGAGTATGAGCTGAATATACAAACATGAGGCCATTGATAACTCAACATTAATCATCTTTTACCAAAATACCAAGCCAACTCAACCTGATTTTTTTCCTTCATTGTTTCCTTTTTTTTTTTTCTTTTTTTTTTTTTTTTTTTTTTTTTTTTTTTTTTTTTTTTTTTTTTTTTTTTTTTTTTTTTTCTTTTTTGGTAGTTGGTGCCACTCACTTTTATCAGGAAAACATATTACTTGAGAAGAGATCTTGCTAGATGTTCGCGAGCTGTGGCCAATGCTTGACTTATTGTCTGCAAGAGAGAGAGATCTTTCAAGATACTGGAAAATGAAGGGGAGAAAAGGTAAAAAATAACTACATGTTTGGTAGGTAATCTAAGAAACTAAAAAATTGAAAACATGGGATCCAATGGAAAAAATAGAGTTGTACCTTGTATGTTTTCAAACATGTGTTTGGTAACAGATTTAGAAACTGAATTCTAAATTAAACAATTATTTTAAATATGTTTGGTAATATATTTATAAACCATAAAACTAGTTGTAGGTTATAGTTACCCACTAAATATTAGGTTAATATATATTATTATTAATTATTTATGGACATGTTTTATGATTTTTTTTTCTTTTTTATAATTGTTATTTTATAACATGAAATGCTATATTTCTAGCCGTTTTCATCTTTTTTTTTTTTCTTTTTTGGTAGTTCGTGCCACTCACTTTTATCAGGAAAACATATTACTTGAGAAGAGATCTTGCTAGATGTTCGCGAGCTGTGGCTAATTTTTTACTTATTTTCTGTATTATTTTTTTTTTTTTTTATTTTTTTATTTTTTTTTTTTTT
The DNA here is from genome assembly GCA_031780015.1 of Citrullus colocynthis. Classification (NCBI taxonomy): domain Eukaryota; kingdom Viridiplantae; phylum Streptophyta; class Magnoliopsida; order Cucurbitales; family Cucurbitaceae; genus Citrullus; species Citrullus colocynthis. The sequence continues at coordinate 1,131,735 of QLSR01001478.1, forward strand.
TTCTTTTTTGGTAGTTCGTGCCACTCACTTTTATCAGGAAAACATATTACTTGAGAAGAGATCTTGCTAGATGTTCGCGAGCTGTGGCTAATTTTTTACTTATTTTCTGTATTATTTTTTTTTTTTTTTATTTTTTTATTTTTTTTTTTTTTTTCTTTTTTGGTAGTTCGTGCCACTCACTTTTATCAGGAAAACATATTACTTGAGAAGAGATCTTGCTAGATGTTCGCGAGCTGTGGCTAATTTTTTACTTATTTTCTGTATTATTTTTTTTTTTTTTTATTTTTTTATTTTTTTTTTTTTTTTCTTTTTTGGTAGTTCGTGCCACTCACTTTTATCAGGAAAACATATTACTTGAGAAGAGATCTTGCTAGATGTTCGCGAGCTGTGGCTAATTTTTTACTTATTTTCTGTATTATTTTTTTTTTTTTTTATTTTTTTATTTTTTTTTTTTTTTTCTTTTTTGGTAGTTCGTGCCACTCACTTTTATCAGGAAAACATATTACTTGAGAAGAGATCTTGCTAGATGTTCGCGAGCTGTGGCTAATTTTTTACTTATTTTCTGTATTATTTTTTTTTTTTTTTATTTTTTTATTTTTTTTTTTTTTTTCTTTTTTGGTAGTTCGTGCCACTCACTTTTATCAGGAAAACATATTACTTGAGAAGAGATCTTGCTAGATGTTCGCGAGCTGTGGCTAATTTTTTACTTATTTTCTGTATTATTTTTTTTTTTTTTTATTTTTTTATTTTTTTTTTTTTTTTCTTTTTTGGTAGTTCGTGCCACTCACTTTTATCAGGAAAACATATTACTTGAGAAGAGATCTTGCTAGATGTTCGCGAGCTGTGGCTAATTTTTTACTTATTTTCTGTATTATTTTTTTTTTTTTTTATTTTTTTATTTTTTTTTTTTTTTTCTTTTTTTTTTTTTCTTTTTTTTTTTTTCTTTTTTTTTTTTTTTTTTGGTATAATTCTGCATTTTCAAATAGGTAGTTGTTTTAAATGGCAAAGCTGCTAAAAATATTTTCAAATATAGCACAAAAAAAATATATCAAATTGATAAACAGTGATAGACTATTATCATTTATCACTGTCTATCTATCAATGTCCATTACTCATAGACAATAATAGACTACCTTTTTTCTATTTTGCTATATTTGTAAATAAATTGGCTCAATTTGCCATATATGAAAACATCCCTTTTCAAATTTAAAATTCAAAATTTGGATACACTGAAGACAAAAAAAATATTGTTTTCAGAATTTGAACAGTTTGAATCAAAGAACCCAAAAACAATTGTCAGAAACAGAATCCAAAATGTCTGCCGAAAACATAATTGCTGAATCGAGTGAAACCGAAAACATAAAACAAAATTCAAATTGCAAAAACCAAATAGCCCTAAGAATCTGAAATATTGTACTGTACCTGCTCAGACAAAGGAGCACCACTGTCAACACTGTGACTTGCGACCTTCCCTGCAATGACATTTGCATCCGTCTCGAGAATAATGCTGAAAAATACACAAACGAACAGTTAAGACACTCTCTAGTTACCACTTTCTTCTACAATTAACGCGTTTCATAATGCCAAGATGAAAAGCGAAAAGAAGGTAAAAAACTATTACAATGCAATTTCGCAAAAGCAGGGTGATAATAACCCTTCACGAGAGGCAATGAAAACACCAAACCTTGAATATTCAGATAAAAAGAAATTTATTTCTGAACGACCTTGCGAGAAAACAAATCAATCAAATTTAAATGGTTTGTAGTCTTCCATCAAAAGATGGTTACCAGTACGCATATCAAGAGATGGAGTTTTAAATAATTAGAAAAAGCAATTAGTAACTTTCTTATCACATGATTAAAACAACTATTGGTAAAATTATCTGTTTGAGTTGACCCATGCAAGGCCTTTGTTGTCCAGTTATTTATCCACTTGAGAAAGAAATAAAGAAAAATTGATAGTTTAGTCAAGATGCTCTGCTCCAGCGTAGTTATATCATAACATGGATGTTACTATAGTAATAGTACAATTACAAATGGGTGCTACTGAAACAGAAAGTTTTGTGTAATTAATCTCTGGTACATTTATCAATGACGGTAAAGAAACAGATTATAGCCTACAAATGAAGAGCTGGGCAGCTGAGTTAGTAGCTCCAATTAGCAACGCTCTAGGGTTCTAGTTTCTTGGAATTTAAGCTTCGCATTACATAATGTCATCTCCACTATCAACATAATCGCAAAAAGTTAAACCATCAATTTATGTATACAATTCAATAGCGAGAAATCGAAATGGAGATGTGGGACTGCCAAATTCCTTAACCAGAAACAAACCACAATGTCAAAATTAGCCAGTACTTCAACAGGAGACAATGACTCAAGACTATTCTATATGAATTATGCAACTACGATGAAAGCATATTACTCATTCATCAACAGATTCTTTTCCACTCATATTCATGAAACTATTACTACTTTCCTGACGAGTAATGAGATTACTACTACCTTAAATTCCTGATATATTATCATCTACAACTCATACTTCAATTTTTTTTGTTCACAATTGGTCTAGCAAGAATGGGCATGGCCATCAACTTAAAGAGGGTAATAATCAACTTACCCTAAACCCTAAAAAATGACACAATCAAGATACAGAAGATTGATTATCAATAGAAGGAAATCAAAAAACAGGCCACACAATTGAAATGCAGAGAATAGGTAATAAGAAAAGAGCATATGAGAGATACCCTCCGTCAATGATTTCATCAAGACACAGTAAAATGAGGTCCAAGTTCTCAAGTGCCTCCTTCTTTTCTACATTACCCCTGGAGAACAAGAAACAAAAATAAATATATACCAGTACTACAATCGATAACAGTAATATTGGGCCAGTGCATAAGGATCCAAAATTTAAAAAAATATATATGAATAGTGTCAAGACCTAAGAAGAATGCCCACAGCATCAAAAAAACCCTGAAGAACGGATGCTAAAATGAGCTCATTTTCATCTTCTCCACCCGTGACAAAAAAATGAAGGTCTTGAGCGAACTTGTAAACCACTATATTGTTCTCAAACATTGCTATCTCCGCTGTATATTTAACGTGGATAGCAAGTTAGAATGTAGAAAAGGAACTCGCCAACCACGTAAGGCACAAAAAGACTAAGTGTTGTATTCTACAAAATAGTGTTAGACTAGGAGATGGTCTAACAGAATGCACGGAACTTTTTTTTTCTTAGAGATCAAAATAGATAATGACTAACCCAGCTACTGATGGTCACGAGAATATGATAAAAAAAATAATTCTTAGTCTAATGGCACATAACAATGATGTTAGATAAACCAACCATTAACTTGACTACTGAAAAATTCAGAAGCTTCCTTACTGTGATTAAAATGGCAACAAAATTGAATTAAATAGGAGAAGCTGACATGATTAGGGATACAGAATTTCACAAAAAAAGGTTAAAAACCAATAGATGAAAATGTATCTACCCTCTGTTCGAGCATTTGTCTTCTGAGTTTTGATGAAAACGGCTTTCTCAAAAGCTTCCTTTGCACTATTTGTAGGCCAGTCATCAGAATAATACTTGACAGCGACACGCTTCCCTTCGGAATCCAAAAGAAGAATGTTTTTAATGGAAGGGCAAGATTCCTGCATATAATAAAGCAAACATGTCCGGATTGAGGAGGTAAATAACCTTTCCGGTGAACCGGATGGTTTTTTTCCCTATATAATTGTTGTCACAGCAATCTTGTCTGAGAAACATAAAAAGCTAAGTCACGAAGCACATTCAGAAACTAGCAGCTATATCGGAATTCTAGATTAAGTAGCCTTCTGAAAGAGCTTCACAAAGATTCTTACGGAGTAGATGCTATACAAATCAAGATCTTCCTACCTGCTTCAAGCATTTCCACTACATTCTTCAATCGACATGAACTGAACCGAGAAGACGAATCTCATGAAGTGCGGTTAATTTTAAATTAAGATTTGTCTAAGCGAAAGATAGAAATCTTAAAGTCATCGGCTAGATTCGTAGACAAATTACAAACTCGAAGGAAGTAATGCACAGACAATTCAAATCTTCCCGACGAAATTAACAAGATCCTTCTATGAAAAGACTAAAATCCGAATCAACTTAGTAAGTTCAGAGATCAATCTGTGCCTACCAACACATTGTTAAAAACTTAAAATGAGCTCGCGAGTCAGATCTACTAAGGCATCAACCAATCAAATGTAAAAAACAGTCGAACATAACTGACAACTCCATAATCCTAACATCAATGATCATCCCCGAAAATCCCCAGATAGTTACTACAAAACAAGTCTAAATGCTGAATCCGACGAATAAGTAATTGAAGTATGAAACAAAGAAATCATCAGTTGAAAAAGAAGAATGAAACTGACCATTTGGTTTGTGAAAAATTTTCCCGGGAAATTATTCTTCGGGAATTCGAACGCCGTCGGATCTCTGTCGCGTTATTGAGAGGCCACAGAACGAAAGTCGAAAATAGGAGACTCTATTCCAAATACTTCGTCGACTCCGGCCGGTCCCGAAAGTTAACTAAAATTCAAAACGAGGCCCTTGATTTTCCATAATTAAATTTTGACCTCGTTTTCTTAAATATTTATGTTATGGCCCACTTTGTAATTTTGATTTTTTTTTTTTCTCTCTTAAGGAATACCTTTTGTTTTTTTATTTGATCTCTAAGTTTCAATATATTACTTAAAAAAAAAAATTATTATGTGTGTTACACTTTTACACCTAAGTTTTAAATTTAATTTATATTAGCTTAGTTTTTATTTGATCCCTAAGTTTTTATGTTTTATACTTTTATCCTGAATTCTCACTAATCCTTACATTGGTCTTTGACATTAACTTCTATTTAATTAATCTAAAATAATTATGAAATGAAAATTTAAAATTAATTTTAATAGTGATAGACTTAAGAAAATTAATTAATTTTCATTCTTTTAGTTCTTTTAAATTAATTAATACACATCAACACTAAAAATAAAAAAATAAGTATTTCATGAAAAATCTAGATTAGAAGGATTAAACCTTGAAATTTATGGACAACAAAACTCAAAAGTAAAAATGTAATATTATAAAACTTAAGAAACAAATGAAAATTAAGATCGTGATTAAAAAAACAAAGCTAAGCTTAAAACTCATGGGTAAACATGTAAAATTTTGAAATATAGAAATCAAGTGAAAACTAGACTCAAAATTTAGAAGTCAAAATTATTATATTATTATTTTTTTTTAGTTTAATATGTGAGATGAAGTTGAGAGTCAAACCTTTAACTTCTTGTTGATAATGATGTATACTTGGGGACACTTGCAAAAAGAGCAAAACAAAAGACATTAATTAGGCTCATTCCACGTGTTTGTTGCTGGTAAAAACGGCAAGAACGAAACTCAACCCACATATAAAAGATGTAATATTTCGCAAATACTCTCACTACTGATATACACATGATAAACTTGATACACTACTAATACACAATTGATACATTTACTAATATACTTGATAATGATGCGCTTGACTAATATACTTGATATACTTGTCAATCATAGCTTGTTTATACTGTTGATAAAACTTGATACACTTGACTGATATACTTGATAATAATATACTTGATTGATAAACTATTGATAAATTTATCAATTATTCACTCGTTTATACTGGTGATAAATTTGATATACTTTATTGAAATACTTAACAAAAATATATTTGACTGATATACTGCTGATACACTTGATTGATATACTATAGATAAATTTGATAATAATTCACTTAACTGAGTTGATATACTTTATAATGATACACTTAGACCTTGTTTTGTAACCATTTTGTTTTTTGTTTTTGTATTTTAAAATTAAGCTTATCGACACTACTTCCACCCTTAAATTTATTCATTTGCTATCTATTTTTTATCAATGATTTAAAAAATCAAGCCAAAATTTTAAAAAAAAAAAAATCTTTTAAAAACTTATTTTTGTTTTTGGAATTTGGCAAAAAGTTTAAGAGATCAAATCAATGTAAGAAATGGTGAGGAAATAGGCTTAATGGGTCTTAGATTTTTTTAAAAAAATTAAACTTCTTTTTTGTAGCAACAGACCCCCCAGCATCACTCTTTGACCAACAAGCAACTCTTCGCCACCGCTCTACCTCTCCGTCGCTTATCTTTGTGGACCGGCACACATTCAGTTGTCCATTGCTGCTTTTCTCCCAGCATCTTTCTTTCACCAACTAGCATTGCTCCACACAATCTGCCTTCGCTCCACCTCCCCATTACTTACCTTCATCAACTGCCGCACCTACGAGCACTAATCACCGCTTTTCTCTCTCTCTATCTCCATCAATTGATTATTTAGGACAAATACGAAATAAAAAATAATTAGGAATTCATATTTGAAGTTTTTTTCATACTATCAAATATGGATGACGCACCTAAAAAATAGCATATTCAAATGGTTTCATGGCAATTTCTCTATATCTTAACTAGTTATTAGAATCACATTTACAAATTTTTAATTTGCAATCACCCCTTCCAACTCACAAAATTTTATGATTAAGCCCTTAAATAATGCAAAATTCACAAACCATCTCTGAGTCATTAGCGTTGCTACAATCAAAGCCTTAGAATATTGAACTATTACAATTCAATCCATTTGTTAATCTTATTAAAAAAAGATTTGGTTGGTTGAGTTGTCATCTCAATTCAAATGTGATTTGTGTAGGTTAGTAATCTTTAAGAGTCTAATTGCAACCGTTTTATAAGTATAGGAATCCATCAAAGTGAAAATTTGAAGGTATGATTTGTAATAGTGCAATACTATACGGTGATTTTTGCAAATTTTTTTCCCAAATGACTATTTTGTTCAATACTATGCTTTTGTTTTTTAATCCGCTAAGACTAAATATCAATGCATTTAAATAAACCTTTGTCATTAAATCATTACATTACAATTATATTATATATATAATTTTAAATCAACGACATGAAAGTCATTTTTTAGCACAACTCAACTGGTTAAAATATTATAACTTCGACTAAAAGATCAAAGGTTTGAATTCCTCCACCCAACATATTATTATTCTTGCTAAACCAAAAAAACAAATCAATGTCATGGAAATATCAAATATCAATTACTCTAGAATATAGAGTAAAAGAAAGAAGATGAAAAAATGTATGTCTAAATTTACATGTGGTCCTTCTTGTTGTAATTTTTTAAAATTTAACTGTATGTATGAATGATTTTGAAACTTAATCTTCTAGTTATAGATATAATGATCCAACCAGTTAAATTATGTTCAAATTATTTAGGGTAACACTTTTATGGATAATAATTAAGTGTATGACAACATTTTAAAAAAATTGTAAATATAGAAAAATTTAGCAATGATAGACTTCTATCAGTGATATGATCTACCACTCATAGACTTCTACTATTGATATGGTCTATCGATAGACTTCAAATGCAGAATCTAAATTCTACTATATTTGCAAATTATTTTGCATTGTGCAATATCTACAAATATTTTGGACTTGATTGCTATATTTGTAACTATCCAATTATTTATTGTTGATGGAACCATGTGATGATGAAGAGAAAGGGCAAAGAGGCAAAATGCTAAGAGGAGAAAATTACATAATATTTTCTCTTATTTGAGCTCCCAAATTCCCGATCCAAAATAGTTAACTAAAGAAACTGAACATATATATTATGTTGTGAAAATAATTATTTCCATCATCTCAACAATAAAATTAATTAAAATGCCACATCATTTTAGAATGGGTATTATATTTTTTTTTAAAAAAAACAAAAGTATCCATTTCCAATACTACGAACCTACGACAGGATCCATCCTTTCTATTTACAGTTTACAATTTGAGATACTATAAAGTTATATATTATTTCATTTTATTGACCTACATTATCCTTGATTGTAAGGATTGTGATAAACAATAAAGTACTTAATATGAAAAGAATATTCATACAGCAAAAAAAAAAAAAAAAAAAAAAAAAAAAAAAAAAAAAAAAAAAAAAAAAAAAAAAAAAAAAAAAAAAAAAAAAAAAAAAAAAAAAAAAAAAA
>QLSR01001478.1:1140150-1165435 GCA_031780015.1 Citrullus colocynthis
AAAAAAAAAAAAAAAAAAAAAAAAAAAACGCGGATACCTAATCCAAAGGCATTTTGACGTGACTAACAATAAATGAAATGTTCATAGTCCAGAAAGAAAATAATTTATACCACCTTAAATTCATATAGATTCACAATTAATCATATATATAGGTCGCTACCATATCTTAAATTCATATACCCTAGCTTTCACCATTGATGATTAGTCCAGATCTTTGAGAGTTGCCAAAAAAAAAAGGTCACATGTTTCCAAATTAAAACATAATTTACTAAAATATGCATTTATTGTATAACAAATTCTTCCCAAACTTCTGCTTCCCAACTTTTGAGTTTTGACCATTACAATTTTGCAGTCAGTCCTAACTTCTACAATACAACCAACAATATTTCAAGAGAATCAAAACAAAACCATATTAAATCCCAAAGAACCTAAAATAAACAACTATTTCTGTCTGTAAAAACTTCTATTTCAAACATAAATTTCCACAAACCCCTTCTGGATGCCTTTCTTCAACCACCATTTTGTTTCTGTTTCTTCAAACACTCAGTAGCTTTGCCAGATGAGCAGTTCATGCTGGGTGGATAAATATTTGAGTTTTGATGTAAAATCCCATCTTCTTATACAAGAATTTGGTTATCTCATTCAATAATTGCTTCCTTGTATAGTCCAAGCCGCAGGTTCTCTGCTTACTGCCTGTGTCAGTGATTTGAAATTTTCTGGTTCTATGTCAATTTATGAGATAAGAAGTCTTAGAATAATCAAATAAATAAGTTTTCATCTCAAAGAAACAAATAAGTGAGAAGAAACCATTTGAGCTGCAAATTTCTCCTCCAAATCAAGATACTTTGAACTCATGTGTCAGTCCGAGAATCAGTAACCTTAGAGCTTGTTTAGTAATACATGGTTTCGGGTTTCTTATTTCTTATTTTTCAGAGTGAGAACTTAAATTATCTTTCAAAATCATTTCCCTTTTATTACAATGTATTGAGTGGTTACTATAGTTTTTTTTTTTTTTTTTATATAATATATACAACTTATGAGCTAAAAACAATCCAGATAAGGTTAAATTATATATATACCCTTGCACTTCGCCATTTTTTTTTAAAAAAAATACTTCTATTCTGTCTAAAGTTACACTATTACCTTCATCTTTCGTAAATTTCAGACAAAATTTTGGACATGAAACAATGTGATGGTGTCTCAGACCAGAAATTTGGATCGCCACACTGACTCAAGTCCTAATTTCTATAGGAGATTTGGAAAGATTTCTAGTCCAAAAGTAATTTTGAAACATTTATGTAAGGTCAAGTGAAATATAGCAACTTTGGAAAGAAATAAAGGTATTTTTGAAACAAATGGAAAATTTAAAGAGTATTTTTATAAATTAGCCTAAAACTAGCAATATCCTTCATGTTTTGATAAATTAGCAACAAGAGAAAAAAAACTCCTTCACAAGAAACATGTTATAGTCTTCAGATTAGATAAAAAGAGTCATTACTGACACGTACGTTTTCAAGAAAAAGAGAGATTGGAAACAAGAAACAAGGAATAAAAACATTATGGATTGGGAGCCTCCCTACGGATCATCCTAGGTCTTGCAAGATGATCTTGCCAAAGCCGTAGGAAAAAGATAAAAAAATGGGGCATTTTTATCTTGACTAAAGCCAGAAATCCATGGCTTCTCAATTCAATCTCTGGTTATCCATCAAGGCAATCCCGAGTAAAATGGATGAATGCCATTAATCTATTCGGAAACTCAAATGTTAGCCAGAACACAACCAAAACAAACAAACATACATAGGAATGCTACTGAGAAGACAGTATCGGCCTAAACCCGGCTGCAAAAATGGTGTTTTCAGTACTACCAACAATGGTAATAACTAAAACTTCAAACAAGTTTCTCCAAGTTTGACCTACATCAAGCTCCAAGAGATGCTATGACATGAATAAACATGGCTAGAACTGAATCGATTATACTAGATCGATAAACTTTTTGATCACATACTAAGTTTCCCTAAGATGTTTAATCAAGATCTACCTCATTTTTTCCACTACTCTCAAGTACCACATTCCCGAATTCATTGACATAGTTCACAACACAACACAGAACCACTTCCTCAGCAGGCTATGAAATCAAACCATGTCTTCTTCATTTCAGGAAAAAGAATGCAGAACAAAGAACGGATAAAGCAACATTACCTCATGTTGGCACTGGCTTCTGCAGCAATGCTGTCAAGTAAACCTCTCCATTCTTCAACCCACCGGAGTCGGTCTTATTCGCCGTTGCCCACTTGACCTTCCGGTAACCCAATTTGGTGATCAAAGGAGAGTAAACTTTATCAAGATCCACTCCTTTGCTGAAGAAATGATCAAACCAAAGGTAACCCCCAACTCTCAACACTCTATCCACATCATAAAACAAAAACTCCATCGATTTCACAGGAATCCACCGGTTCACAGCATGGCCACACCGAACCAGATCCATCACTCCATCAAAAATTGGCAATCGTTGCTGCAGCGGTACGTGCAAAGGCACCAATCCCCTAAGTGCCGCAACTTCATTGTACGGGGCGCCAAGGTTCATAGTCGTAGTGACCATAGTAACATTGTAGAGCTTCATTCTAGCAGCAAAAGTGGCGGTTCCACCGCCAATGTCAAGTCCAAGACGAAGAACAGAGTTAGCCGCCTTCGCAATCTGCAGTAATTGAGGGATTGGAAGGTCCAATTCCGTCTTGAAGGTCATAAACTTGGTGATTTCATGAGAAGGATCGAACCCCAGATTCGGATTCAATCTATTCAAACAGCCAAAACCCTTACAAGAATATTTCCCCCAAATAATATTGGACTCCGGAAGCGAAGAAGCAAAGGGATTTTGAGGCAAAGAAGAAGAGGGTTTTTGTGGGGTTTTGGCAAAGCACCGCCGACGGGGAAGTGGATGACACCCACGAAGAATTAAAGCCTCAGCGACATCAGAATCAGAAGGGCAACTCGAAAACGGAGTGTAATTCATAAACCTATGAAGAAGCTCAGGGTTACTATGACAAGATGAAGCAATTGGGGAAAATTGAGAGTACAGAACGAGATCTGAAGGGATAGACAGTTTGGTTTTCGATGTAGAAGCCGCCGCCGTCGGGTGGAGGCGCGTGAGGTGGTTGATGGTGGCGCGAATGGTCTGAAGCTGCCGGATTAGATGATCTGGAACCGGCTGTGAAACAGGGGATTTTGTGGATTGAAGCGTAGAGGAGAGATGGTAAAGAGAAAGAATATTGGTGGCCACCATGGCAACAAGAAGAAGCAAATTCAAGCCCATTGTGAAACCCATAACACAGAATTTTTCGTTTCTCTCTGCCTTTTTCACACACTGATCTTCTACTCTATGGAACTTCTCACTGCCATGGCTTCACAGACAAATGACAATCTCGCAATGCCACTACAGAGAGATCTATGATCCGCTGCGGCGCGTTCTACGACATTAATTTGATTGAGTGTTGATTCACCGTTGGATCCCATATTTTGTGAACGATATCGGGATCGGACGGTGCGGAAGTGGGTTGCATTGGGAGCAGGGAGGGGAGACATTTGCATGTTGTAGTATTAAATATGATTTATTTGTCTGTAACTTTTTTTTTTTTGGTTCTTTTTTCTTCGTCTTGCTGCAAAAATTAAAAAAAAAAAAAAAAAACTAAATAAATAATTAATTATTGGAATTAAAAAATTGAATGGCTTTGTTTAAAGAAACACATAGGCACGTGAATTTAGGGCAACTTGTTACTTGTCTGTAAAGCAAATTCATGCAGATTTCTGTTTGTTTATTTATTTATTATATGTAATATTATAATATTATTTAGATGTCATAAAGGGTTGAAATAAATCGTGGAAGTGTGAGAACAATTTGGGATTGTGGAAGTTTTTCCGGATATTTTGTTATCAGAGCCAGTTTAAAAAATGGGAAAATTGATGAGTAATATTTTTATATATAGTGGCTGTTTTTTTCATGATTATAAGAATAAATAGTAATTTAATAATTAATATGTGTAAATAATTATAATCTAATGTGGGTAAATAATTACTTTTTAACTCAATGGATAGAAATTATATTCTTAAAAAAAAATAGAAATTATACCAGTAAAGTAAGGTGTCTTATACGAAAAAATATTCTCAAGTTGTCAAATCCACATCTAGGGTTTATTAAGAATAATCGTAGTATGATAGATTCCTCTATATCCGTGATACATGAAAGTTGAATATAGATATTTTGTGGGGCCTTCCTGTTAAGTTGGAGGTCTGGAGTGGATGATCTATTATCATTGTTGGACGTGTTCGTTAAGCGAGAATAATGGTGTTGAATATGGTTAACAACCAATCAATTGATTTCATTGTGAGTGGCTTTTCAAGTCCATAGCTTTAAATCATAGAGAGTCTCCTTTGTTCAATTCCATCAAAAATGTCTTAGTTCGCTCCCTAATTAAGATGTTTTATCATGTTAAAAAAAAAAAATTAAATAAATAAATAGTGCAACAGGTTCTTTGAATAGTTTCTTAGTATGTCTTTTTAAACAAATGTTTGTTAGTTATCGATAAGAAGATTTTCTCAAACTATCATTACCATGTAAAAGAAAAAGGACATAATTAATCATTAATATTAAATCTCAAATTTTATATAATACCGATAAAATATCGATCCCTATAGATATGTATAGAAAAAATATTAAGCATGAAAAACTCATAAAATATATTTAAATTCACACACGAGTTTTTTATTCTTTTAAAATAAGTTTAAATCTCCTTATTATTAATATCAATCTACATAAATAATATTTCATTGATATTTTTGTTAGGGAATTTGCAACGAGTGACAAATCTAAAATGTATAATTAGGGGCGTGTTTTTAACGTATGAAAAAAATTGTAGATATGACAAAATTCTCATATTTAAATTTTCGTTTATTCTGTATTCCAATTTTGCCCTACGTCTTCTGGTATATCAGTCAACTAATATACCACATTTAAAGTATATCAGTTGTTTATTTTTTCCATTGATTTGTATACTTTTTTTACTTTTTGTATTTTTTGTTTGCACAATATGAGTTATTACTCACTTTAATTTTTGTATTTGCTACATTTTTTGTATCCATTTTGTAGTTTTTTTTTCATTTTTAAATGAGTTTGTTTCTTTCATTTTTAAGGACAACTATACAATAAGCCGGAGAGATTCAATCTAAAACTCACTAACACTCAGTTTAGTACTAGTATACTCACATTGACAATTTGGTTGTGTTTGGATTAACTAGAGAAAAAAGTATTTTTCAAAAAAATTATTTTTATGATTTTTTTAAAACACTTAAATAACTAGTCATTTTCGATTGTAGTATATCAAGTATATTAAATGTATCAAGTGTCTATCAATAGTGTATTAAGTGTGTATCAAGTGTCTATCAATAGTATGGTAAGTGTGTATAAGCAGTGTATATCAGATGTATACTAGTAGTGTATCAAATGTATCAAGGATACACGTGTATTAAGTGTATCAAATCTATATTAGTAGTGTATCAAGCGTATATCAATAGTGTATCAGGAGTATTAAGTGTATCAGGTGTATCACGTGGATTGAGCTTTTTTTTTTTGCTATTTTTGCAAAAGTAATAAGTTTGGGCTATGGATCTAATTTTTTAAAGCTATTCTGTTAAATCTGCAAGAAGCCATTTTTGTTATACTTTTATTAATTTTTTAATAACATAATAGAAATGTTGATTTACTCTCATGTCAATTTTGCTACAAATACTGAAACTATATTTGAGAATAAAACCAATGTTTGTAATTTCATAATGATAATTTTAAATTCTGTTTGTTTATGGTGACATAAATAATGTTTTGATACGAACCCAATTAAGGAAAAAAAATGTTGACAATACTAATTGATGACACAGTTTCACATGTAGTGCTGTATCTACATCATTCAATAGAAAAATATTGAAAAGTTAAATTATAATTTATTTCTTAGACATGTCAAATAATCTATGTTCTAATAACATCTCAAAATTAGTATTGAAGATGAAGACAAGGACACCAACTTTTTGTAAGACTGTGTTTGGGAATCGAGATTTGACTTTTTAATTCTTTTTTTATTTTTACTATTTTAATAGAAATTACAAGCTGATTTGTAATATTCAATAACCATTCAAAAGATGACTTCAGAAAAATTGATACAAGAAAAAAGAAAGAGTTATTTGGAGTGAAACGCTTAAAACCTAGTTTTAGGAAAAGGGTTTTTTAGTGTTAAATTGTGAATTGCCAAAAAATTTCATATATTATGAAAATGACCAAAACACCTCCCCACTGTCCCTCTCAAACTTTCCACCATTTCCACTATTACGGGGAGATTTAGCCGGCTCAATGAAATCTATAAGAGAAGTCTGATGGAGTTTAAAGGGCCCACAAGGAGAGTTTAAAGTGAGCTCATTGTGACTAATGGGAAAAACCGAGTGGAGTTCAGATGATCCATGGGAAGTTAGAGAGAGTTTACGAGGACCTATAGGGAGAGTTTAGTGGAGCTCACAAAACCCATGAGGAGCTTAAAAAAAGCTGGTGAGACCTTATGGAGAGAGCCTTGCCAAGCTTAAAGAACCTAAGGAGAACTCAAAGAGAGCTCAGTGAGACACATGAAGAGCAGAGAGTTTAGAGGACCCACAGAGAAGAGTCTAGTGGAGCTCGAAGTACCTAAGGAAAGCTTAAAGAGAGATAAGAGAACCTACCGGAATAGCCTAGTGGAGCTTTAGAGGACCCATGGAAGGTCGTATAGTGATTGAATTTGAAGCTACCCAAACTCACAATGAACAAGCCATAAAGGAAACACGTTGAGAAACTGAGTGGTTGTTGCACCTAAGCATCAATTACGATGATGGTGTAAACGGCCAACGAGTACTAACTTAGTGGTTCCAAAAACCTAAAAGGGGCAATTATGAGCCCGAACATTAGTTATGTATTACTATCCTATATAAACGAACAAAGTCATTGGTCGAAGAAATGCCTAAAACCCCATACTATTTTCTATGATCAAGTTACTTACAAACCCGAGACTGACTTGTGCGTCGTAGTGTATGTGGTTTGACACCACCCTGGTATTCATTTTCTTTACCTTGTAGGGCACTATGACTATTTTTCCTTGTAAAACAAATTCACAATTGATCCATTTTTTTGGCATCAACATCTTTCATGATTGTGCTAGTGTCCACTACCCACTCGTCAACCTTCATCTACTATTGACCACAAAACACTTGTTGCAATAACCTATGACTATGTCACTTCATTATCGATTAAGAAAGCACTAATTTGAAAATCAGTGATACTGAGTAGTTATTTACTTAAAAGAATCTATAACCTAGACAAGTTTAAAAGAGATAAGTCAAACATCGATCCTAACTTGGTAATCGATAATGAAATTCATATCCTTTGGTATACTCAGGGTATGAAAGTTCAACTACCATGCTACAAATATTGGGGCTTAGGAATCGATTGGCTCCACGTGGACTCATGGAGCTGTTACTTGGATTATCGTAGAATAAGAGAATTCTTAACAGAAAATGACTCCACTTTAAAGATTGCAATTGGGAGGTGAGGAAGTCACTTGTCTGGTCTTGCAATGTATTCACTCCCGTTATGAGAATGAAATGACGCCCCAACTTAACTCAAGACCAAGACTCATTAATAATTCACACCCCACCACCACCTCAACGCCATCAACAATTGCTGTCACAAACTATGAATAACTACTCCGGTGCTCACCAACAACGGTCATAGTATTTAATAGTTGTCTTTTAAAATGATTTGTAATTTGTAAAATTCTTTTATATGTAAAGCAAACCAAACAAACGTATATATTAAAATACTTTTGAAAAAAATGTGATCACATATATTCTAATTAGAAATAGTGTTATCGAACATGTTTATTAAAATACTTTTGTAAAAATATGATCAATAGGCCTGAAGTAGCCTGAAGTCTTCTTTTAGAACTTAGAACAAAGAGGCCTCGAGTCTTTGATACATGTTGTCGACTTGTTGCTAAGGATGATCTTCCACAAACTAAGCTCGTATATTTGCATAGCCTCATTTAATAACTATTTTATTTTCAAAATTCACATTTATAAACCTTAATTTTCCAATTTCATTTATATGCTTTTTTGAGATGTTTAAACTATCAAATAAATAGAAAATATTTTTAAATATAGAGAAAAAAAAAACCAACAAAAAAAACTTTTTGAAACTAAGAGAGAGTGAAAGACTACTATGATCTATCATCATCTATCAGTTACAGACATTAATAGATGTCTATTAGTATCTATTTATTAATGTTTGATAGAGAATAATAGACTACTTTTTGTTATTTTGTTCTATTTATAAATAAATTTGGCTCTTTTTATTTTATATATATATGAAACAACCCAACCAAAAAAAATTATCTAGAGAGCAATAACATTTTAGGTTCCATTTTGATTTCCAATGTTATCCTTGGTATACTACAAATTTACAACACAAAAAGTTGTGAAAACCTGCTCACAGTGATAAATCATTCATTTCAAAAATAATAATAATAATAACTTGATAAATCATTACAATACTATTTTATTAACATATTCCAGGCAGATCAATATTACTTAACACCAAATTCAAATCTTCCAACAACAAAATCCAACTCACAAATTATTAACATTCATTTCTGTCTTCAAGTAACATGCTCATTTAACATGCTTGCATGTCCAAATACACTAATTAAATAATAATTTAATGACTATGATAACATAACTTTTTAAGTAAAAACCTAGTAGAAAATTTTGTTAACAAATCTGGTTACGTGAATTGAAAATATAACTAAAAAAAGGTTCCCCTTGTAACTACCATGAAAATGCATGATAAATTGAGTTAATGGGAGTAGGTGGCCGAATAAAGCCTACTGGCCCTCATTTAGAGGAAATAGGTTCAAAACATAGGTCTCTTTGACAACTAAATATAATAGAATCAAGTGAATGTCTTATGAGAATGACTGAGACATGTACAAACTGATCCTGACACTTATAGCTATTTAAAATTAAAAAGAAAAAAGAAAAAACCTTCCAATAAAGCTAATAATTTTGTCTTCGATCTATTAACATTTCATTCCATATTTGGCAAGTCAGGAAGATGTCGGTATATGGTAAAGGAAGCCAATAAGTTGATAAATAGAAACTGAAAAGAATAACAATTTCAAAGCTAATTACAGTATCCCAACCGTTGTTTTCGTTGATGCAGGGGTCGACACGGCAAGCCAGACCATTCTGCATAAGTCTCATTCACCAGGGGTCAACTCCTTTGGTGATCCCAAAGGTAATAGCAATGACGGCAAGAACTGACTGAGCAAGCAAAAATGAAGCACAATTTCAAAATCAGTAGATGGAAATCGTAACATCCTAGCAGCACACAATCAAGTCCAAGAAAAGGGAACAGCAGGCAGAATGGGGGCCTAAAACTTCCAGCTGAGGATAAAATTTTGGTCAATTTTCAGGTTTTTCATAATTATTAGTTAGGCAAATATCAACTTATACTCCTAAACTTTCGGAGTTGTATTAATTTAAACCTTGAACTAACAATTGTCTCATTTTAAACCCTAAACTACGTTAAGTGAATCAATTTACACTCTCCACTACGTTTGGCTAATATCGTATGAAACTTATAACTTGAGTCAATTAAATTCCTAAATTTTCCTCAGTCAACTAATTTAGACCTTTCATTATGCTTACCTTTGAAAACCATCCATGCATTAATTCTCAAACGTGCATAGACTTCTTCATATATCCCTTTAACAAATCGAAGTGTAATGCATGCACGACGATTTTCGAAGGAGATTCTGTCTAAAGGTCTAAATTGATTCATTGATGAAAGGGTAGGGTTTAATTAATACAATTAAGTTTCACATAAAGTTTTTTCAAATGAAACATAATAGAGGAGTAAATGGATACAGTTACAAAAGTTCGGAGTTTAAATTGATATAATTGTTAGTTCAAAGTTCCAATTGATATAACTCCAAAAGTTTAGGGGTACAAATTGATATTTGCCCTTATTTAATTTGAAGCAAATTGTTGGATGCTCAACTCCTCACTCATATCAGTATATTAGTATATGCTCATTTCCCACCTCCATAAATTCTTGGGTCAGCTCTAAAAAAGCAGTTAATAATTAATAAATTTTCCTTGAACCCAAGACTAGAGAATGTCTCAAAACGTCCCAAATCTCATCATTTTGAGTACTACTTGGAGTAATAGTATAATTATTATTGAAGATAGGTGAGAAATCATATTTTTGAGGATAGGTAATGATAAATCATATTTGTATAATAGTTACTTACAGCAATTGCACATGCAACATATCCAGGCTTTTCTCGGTAATCCACCCGAACAAAGAGTACGATAAAAGCTCCAACATACCAGGGAATGCCACCAAGAAAGAAGCCAATCATAAACCTGGCAAAACAATGATTTTTCTTAATTATCAACATGTTGGAAATGAGTGTAGAGAAATGGGGTGTCACAATATTAACTTACAAGAACCAACCCATGCCAATGCCACAGCAAGGAAGACGGGCTTCTTGAAAAGGTCTTCCCTCAAGAACGGCATAACCTTGAACTACAACCAATAAAAGCATTAAGGCGGATGATGGATAAAGGCATCCGTACCATTGAGCATGACTGCATAAAGATGTAAATTCATATGCATATGCGCCCATAAATAAACACATGCATGGTTGACCGAATTAAACTTTGAGTTTTTTCAGAAGTTATTTCATTAGAAAATTAAAAATAGATTAGATGCTTGCATAGGTTTAACATGAACGAACCAAATCATGAGGTGAACATCGCTTCCTGGAACCATGAGAAATATATTATTTAGCAGACATCCTGTCTAATTGGCATGCCAAAACCATATTCCAAAGTTCATAACACTGTCCGTAACTGTCACTCTACAAACGAAATTAGCCAACCGGTTAAAAATGGACACTTACATAGAATTTACATGAACTAACCAAATCATTAGGTGACACGACAGACATGTGTTGTAAGGCTTTTCCTAGAAGCATGAGAAATAGATTGTCGTGCAGACATCCTACCTAATTGACATGCCAAACCACGGTCCATAACTGACAGTGACACTTTTCAAATGGAATCTGTATGCTGCTCATTTTACCTCAGATGACATGATTGATAATCTTGCAATATAATCTAAGAACAAGGCATTGAAATTTCAACGTGCATCTTTAATTAACCTCAATAATATTAAGCAACTGAATTACAGAATCTTATTGTCACTGATTTGGAGAATACTTGCAATGGGCAAGATGCTGGGTGATACATCTCACTAGGTAGACATGTTGATAGAAATATCTGGCAAGTGATACCCCTTTCACTTTTGTGATTTAATCTCAATAGTCAGTTCTACCAAAAATAAAATTAAAGGTGGAAATTTATACGCTGTTTAAATTGGGAGCATTGAGCAACTACAGTCCATTTCTTTCTTGATAAACACATTATTAGCAATCCCGGGGGTAGGGGGGAATATGAGTATTTACGATACTTGGTGCATCA
Organism: Citrullus colocynthis; assembly: GCA_031780015.1. Classification (NCBI taxonomy): domain Eukaryota; kingdom Viridiplantae; phylum Streptophyta; class Magnoliopsida; order Cucurbitales; family Cucurbitaceae; genus Citrullus; species Citrullus colocynthis. The sequence goes on from QLSR01001478.1 coordinate 1,151,758, forward strand.
TTACATGTGATGCAAGAACAGTAATGAAGCTCAGGATACAGGTCATCATGAATCCATGATGTGTGGGCCTTCCAAAAAGTGGTAATGGAACTACTCAAGTTCTTTTAATTTCCAACGGGCCCTCCCTAAATAATAAATGAGATTTGATGATCCAGCTGCTTTTGGACCATCAGTATAAGGCAAATGCCTACAAGCAAAAAGAGTTGGAAAGGAAAAATAGGGGAAAGGACAAGAGGAACTCCCCCATTGGCACCAACCATGTAAAGAGAATAATTCGAGAAGACCTTATGCAAGGCTCTACATGAGAAGGAAACAAAAACACAATTTTCCAACAATCTTTTCTTCAATTGAAAAGACTCTACCGTTCTCTCTAACAATACATCCCATTAAATGGCTCTAGTAACATCCAGACCATCCTCCAGCTGAAGAGACACTGTCTTCCAATTAGTTAGATTCGAGCCACCATCCAAGGACAGGCCTTCTTCAGATATCTCCTTAGACTCTTCTCTCTCTACTAGGATATTTCCCTAGATGCCTTAGATGCAGAAAGTGATTATGCATGCTCAAGAGACCACCCTTCTCCATACTCTTCGGGAGAATTCCATGCTATCCATAATATAGAAGAATTGAGATGTGGAATGAAAGGGACCATTAGAACAATTAAGTTCGAAGATGTGTTAAATTTTCAAGGGAGCACTCTAGTTTTGGAAGCTAGATGGTACAGGTAATTTCAAAGCAGAGAGTTCTGCAATTGTTCTCCTAATAAAATTCAAGTCGATTAGAACTATGTAATCACCATTGACAAAGAGGGTAGCAAACTCAATCTATCTCCTTCCCTTCTCTCTTGCAAATCCTCATGCATTTAGAAAATGTTCCTTGTTCCCAAAGAAATTGTCATAAGCTAGAAAGCAGTCCCTGACTCCCTATTAATCCTGAACATAACTTTTAACCTTATTTCTCACGACGCTAGACATTACTAAGGGCGATATTCAAACTAAACATTGAGATATTATTCATACATTCATATCAGTGAATCAATAACCCATCTGAGGCCCGAAACATCAGATAAAGCAAATCAATTATAAACCACAATGAACATCATAGACTCATTTAATACTTATCAAACCAACGGATACCAATATGTGTAAAGAAGTAACAAAGCAAAACCGTCATGATCATTAGCAAAGACCATACGAAACACCGTCAATCCCTAAATAAAGTAAACAATTCGTATACGCCCTTAAACTAATATTTAAACGCAAAATCTGCACAAACTCCTAGGAAGAACCACGATATTGATCTTTAGATTCTGAATTCGTCATCAACATACCAGAAATCATACCATAACAAAATCCTCCAAATTCAAGAACATGATAAAAAGAACATCGACGAATGGAGTTATTTACCAGGAACGGCTTGGTAACCCAAATGTCCATGGTAACATGGATGGTGGCCAGAAACTGCGGGCGGTGCAACCGGCTGAGGGAAACCGACGACAGATTGGGGCTGCGGCTGCGGCTGCGGTTGTGAGGCAGAAGAATAATAGTTTGCGACACCTTGAAACGTACCGTAATGGTATTGAGTCTGTGGATCGCCAAATACCGCGCTGCTTTTCCCGTCGCCAGTCATATTATCTGCAGAAGAAAAATTAGAGAAGGTTTCTTGAATATCAAGGCGACGGCGAGGGTGTCGTCGTCGCTTTTCTCTTCTTCGTCTGAGATTTCGCCGGGAAATTTGGAAGCGACGGAGCTTGGCGGAAAGAGAATGGGTGTCTCCGGTTTCAAATAAGGCGGTGATTTTCTGATCTTGGTGAATTGAAGTTGTACAGCTGGCAGTTTGTACTCAACCCGGGCGGCGGAATTGGAGCCCCATTTCGTTTCTCACGGACATTGGAACATGATTTTATTTTATTTTATTTATTATTATTTTTTTTTATGATAGCACGATGAGATTGTGTGGTCGAATCCACAATTAATTTTCAAAATTCATCCTAGAAAATCTAAATTTTGTTTTATGTTTTCAAATTTATTGAGTTCAGCAAATATGTATTTAGTCCACAATTTAAATTTTGTTTTTTAAACTGTTTTCGAATTCTGTGATTCAAACCATGCAAATTTTGAAAATAACATTTTTGTTAGGGGTTACATGAAAGCCCAAAGAACTAATTTGAACGAATTAACCATGATTGGTCGGTGGTTACTTTTTTCACCAAAAATCTACACCCGGCCAACAGATAGGTCATAGTGTGTAATAGTTTATTTTTCTCCTTTTTTTCTTCTAGTTTAGTTATTTATTTTCCGTTTCCATGAGATAGAAGTTTATTAGGAAGGAAGTTCTTTATTCATAGTCCTTAAAAAAAAAAATTTTAAAAACGGTAGAATCGAACTACCATCGATCAAATATCAACCATTTTTTATGGTCAATTTTTGCCCAAAACCTACACCGACCAATGTACAATCCCTAACTTGTATGTTTCCATTTTATTCAGATTTTGAGTTTAAAATTTTAAAATGCATAATTATATTAAATAAATATAAAAACATTTACAAATAAAATATGTCAAGTTTTAAACTCAATTCATTTTTAATTTAAAAAAATAAACTCAATTCATTTTTTAAAAAATAAAATATGTATTTTTTATATAATGTAACAAAATAATAATTTTATTAATATTCTTAATATAATGTAATAAGATAATAATTTTATTAATATTTTTAACATAAATTATATTTATAAATAAATTAATAATAGTTTATTTTCAACTAAATATTAGTAAATAACTACAACTAGTTTTACCATTTATAAACATATAGTATGCAACACATTTTAAACTATTGTTTAAATTTGAATTCAATTTCTGGATCTACTTCCAAACACATATATGAAAACAAAAATATAGTCATGCTTTCATTAAATCTTTTGTTTTCAAATTTTTTACCAAAGAAATTCTAGTTACCTATTTTTTTTATCTAAAATATTATAAATTTACTTTACAAAATATTAGAAAACTAAAGTTGTAACTATTATTAAACTTTATAGATAAGGTTGAAAATAAGTGCAATTTGATAAAATAAAACCATAAATTTGGAGTCAAAATTGATTTTCTATAATGTAAAGTAAAAATCATATGAAATCCGTACAACTAACATAAAATTTAGGGAAATTATTATAAAAAAAATATATATCAAACTATGTATGAACATAAAATAATTTCACTATCCATCAATGATAGATAATGAGCGATAGAAGTCTATCACAGTCTATTGTTAATAGACAGTGAAATTTTTCTATATTTATAAATACTTTAGCTCATTTTGCTATATCTGAAAACACTCCTAAAATTTAAATTTTTTTTTTTTTTTAATTTTCCATCTTAAATTTTGAGAATATTAAACTGCTTGACATTTTTCATATAGAGTAGAAATATTGGCTTAAAATACTTCCAAATAGAAGACAAAGCATATGAATATATTAACAATTTGAAAATGGGAAGGAAAAAAAGTCAACATTACCGAAACATGTTTTATAATGTTTACTTGTTTAGTAAATAAATAAAAAGCTCTTGTTATTATAATTTTGAAATTAAAAGCTTTTTCTTTTTTCTTTTTCTTTTTTTAAAGTATAATAGAGGTGGAGGGTTTGAATCACGAACAATATGAACACTAACATATTTCAAATGTTAATTGAGTATGCTCACTCTTGATTAAATAATAAAATGTCTAACTGATTAAATAATAAAATGTCTAACAAAGGTTTATTATTGGTAGATAGTTTGTTATTAAGTTGGTTATTTTGTAACTTCTTATTGTTATCTCACTGTATATATATATGGGCTTTTACTACATAATAAAGTGTGAGAGTGATTTCTCTTCTAATATGATTTCCCTTCGTCTCTTTCCACCAGATCTTCACTCTTCACCATGGCTACTCCAAACCTTACTACCAATTGCTCTAAAGAAACTAGCATTTCTAACGCAAGTTCTTGTGTCAAAAGTTCCTCACAATGCGCCTGTTGCATATCTCAATCACTATTTCCTTCACAAGGATAATACAAGTCTTGTTTTAGTTATTGAACTTCTCAAATAAGGAAGTTATGTTTCTAGGGGTTGAGCCAAACTTAAATTCATCAATGGAACTCTGCCTCGTCCTACTAATAATCTGCTTTCGGTGTGGACTTGTAGTAACATCATCGTCATCTCCTAGATCTTGAACTCTCTTTCAAAGCCAATTTCTGCTAATATTCTTTTTTGTCAATTCAACTCGAGCAATCTGGCTCCATTTGCAAGAAAGATTTCAATGGAAGAACGCTCTAAGAAATTTTCAACTCAAAAGAAGTCTAGCAACCTTGGCACAAAATCAAGATTCGGTTAGTATATATTTTACTGAGTTTAAAAGTCTAATTGATGAACTCAATAGCTTGTACTTGTGGTACGTGTCGTTGTACATGCAATTAAGAAATGATTGTTTCCTTACAAACAGAGTGTTTTGATGGATTTTCTATTGAAACTTAATAAGCCTTTCTCTCATGCCCGAGCACAATTACTTCTCATGGATCTGATTTCGTCTGTAACCCGTGATTTTTCTCTTCATCAAGAAGAACAACGATCCATTGGATCTTTTTCTTCTCTTCCATCGGTTTTCTCCAAGTCCTCGGAAGAATACTTGTTCGAATAAACGAAAACACTATCCAATTTGCTCTCATTGTGGCATTTTAGGACACAGTATTGGTTGATGCTACAAGGTTCATGGATATAAATGTAAGCAGGAATGATTCTTCAAATATCATTCAAGCAAATCCTATGACGAACACTGCAAATGGTCTTCTTCAGTGCCAAGAACCATTTTAAATCAAATTCAATCTCAATTATCTGAGTGCTTCTCAATCAGGATCTTTCTCATCTACCTCACATATTGCAGGTATTAATCCCTCAACTTCATGGATCGTTGATTCAGGGGATTCTGCCCACATTTGTTGCTACAAAGAGTTATTGTTGTTCCAAAGAGTTGTTTACTTCCATGATTTCTTGCAATGCATTTATCACTTTACCATCATGTTGCCACTATTTGTATCTCCCCTTCATTAACCCTCAAAAATGTCTTTTACCTCCATGGTTTTTCTTTCAACCATAGTTCATAAATGCAATCACAAGGGATTTACCAATTATTCTTGAATTCTCTACTAATGGTTGTATAATCCAAGACAATGTTCACTTCAACGGGGATGGGCAGTGCTAAATATACTCATGGTATATTTGCTTGATTAACAAATACCAGTCGCTGCTCAGAATCTTGTTTCTGCTGTTGTTGATAAACTACCACAATCATCACTAGCCCACAGGCTAAGATTCACAAGGAAGTCAACTTAACAATATGTTGTATAAAAATATTTCATGGCACTTGGCAATATCACACCATTTCCTTTCAATAATATTAAGACCAAAGGGCATTGTATTGATTTGTTAAACTAAAGCCAAAAATTCCTCTTTCACAAGTCTCGGTTCTACATAAAACAAAATCGACGATGAAACATCCCTGACAAAACAATAATAAAAACCAAGTTGGAGTTCTGAAAAACTAAGGCAGCAAAGCTTAAGGAGCACCAGAACCATAGATAAACCACTGACACGGCCATAACAGGAGGAATCCAGGAACAAGCTTACAGCCTTCTTCCTCTTCTTCCACCCTTTCTGCGAGTGCTATCTGTTGGAATTGGAGTCACGTCCTCTGGAATATATCAAAAAGGCAAACGGGAGTTAGATTAACACCTAATAGAGCATGCGGTTAAATACAGTTTAAAAGTGAAGTGTTAATGTGCAGCATTGATGTTATGTATGTATTTTCATCCGAATTCGTCGATACTACAGAGACAAGGGCTTCACCTATGCGTCCAATCCTCATTCCAGAACGAGCAAGAGCACGAAGTGCAGACTGGGCACCTGGGCCAGGTGTTTTGGTCTTGTTTCCTCCGGTAGCACGCAGTTTAATATGAAGCGCAGTAATACCGAGTTCCTGTTTTGTGAAAAATATGGCAACACAAAAGTAATATTGTTCAGTGATAAAAAGACAGTCACAAACAGTACAGATGAAATGAAGAAAATGGGATATCATATGTTCCAAAGGAAACCTTCAAAGTCAGTCAGGTATAATGATTACTCCATAAAAATGGGGGAAAGGGCAATTAAGAAACAATATTAAAAGAGGTTGGAACCTTGCATCTCTGTGAAACATCCTGTGCTGCAAGCATAGCTGCATATGGGGAGGATTCGTCCCTGTCAGCTTTCACCTTCATACCACCTATGTTCATCAAAACACAGAATTACACTTGCCAGATTCTACATGAACTATATATATATATATATATAAAAGGAAAATAAAAAAAAAATATAGCATAACACTTTTTCTATAAAGGGACACTTCCCAATCTACAACTTCCACTCCATTAGAGAGCTCTGAAGTGAGCATAGTGAATTCAGACAATTATAAACAATCTAATACCGTACATCATATTCATAAATGCAGAAGCTCTTCATACTTTATCGTGCATATAAAGGTTGAAGTACTAAGCTGGTCTAGACCTTGATTTAATGGTCCTCAACAGTATTTATAAATATTACTTAGTTACGTGGACCAATCAATGAAAATACATAGTGGTAGGAACAAAAACTAAGAACTGAAGAAGAAATCCTTTCAAGCATTCAATTTACGAGTATAAAAAAGGCAGTAACATATTCAATTGGTTCACCTGTAATGCGGACAAGAGTTTCCCTCCCAGATAGATCAGTCACATGCTGCGATTGAAACAACTAAGTCATCTTTCTGTTACCGAACAAGCAACCAAAATCATGTACATCTTTCCACTTACAATAAATGTGTCGTTAAATGAGGCAAAAATGTGAGCCACGCCAAACACATGCTCGCCCTCCCTCACTGAAGGACCGAGAGTGACAGTTTCTTCCTTAGGTTCCCTGGTCTTCCTCCTTGAGCCAGACTATGGAATCCAGGACAAAAACAAAAGTAAAGTAAAGATTCCAATATTCTATAGATTCTAATATGCTGAAACTTAACGCCAGTCGCTAAGAAATAACAGAAGGTTGAGAAGAATCAGGTTGCAAAAAAAGGCAAATAAACAAAAACCCACAAATAGATAGAGGTCTTCTCTGCCTCTGCCGAACAGACAAAGTAGAGGTACACATTATAAACAAGACACTGCAAACCACACAGCTTAAAAGCTCGAATTTACTCCCAACCTACTAAATCCCACCACTGACAGAAGCCCTAAATTTCAAAACATGACAGAGAAGTCTTCGGGAAAATCAAAGAACAAAAGAAGTAAAGTCGATACATCCACAGTAGTTCAACAACTTAGATAATGAGGACCATATTCATATAATCATATGCTCTATCAAGCTCCGGGTTTCAACATCTCTATTTGCAACAAATTTTGGAACCGCGGCGGAAAATCTGATGACCATATTAACAAATCCACACTAGACTAATCATCACTGGCACGGCGATTGAAGAAACCAACGAGAGCCGAAAATGAAGAAGCGAACCAGAAAGCGAGAATAAGATTAGATCTACTCACCATGTTTGCGAAAAGATGAGCGAAGTAGCTTCCGCTTTGTGGAGCTCTAGCGAGATTTTGCCGCCTGCAGAAATCCTTCGTGCGAGGAGAAGGGCAAATGACTGTCAGCCAAAATTTATATGAAGGGAGAATTAGGGTTTTTCCTCGTGGGCCTTTAGCTTGCGAGCTGATTTACCGAAATACCCTGCCGTTTATCCCATTGACGAATTGTAATGCCTCCAAAGAAAGAAAAAAATTGTAATTCTCCAGATATTAAAATTAAGGATAATGTTATCATTTTTCTTTATATCGTGAGTGCGTGAGTTAAGTTATGCGCACCTCATCTAATTTTATGGAAAAAGAAAAGATCCTAGATAAGTAGTTATTATGGATTGAACTTATGGTCTCTTAGCTATTTATTGAGGTTTGTCTTTTTTTACTGTTAAGTCAACCCATTATGGCCAATATAATCCTGTTTAAAATGTTGATAGCCATGAAAAAAAATATTGATGTTCCTATTTTACAAAAGAATAAAAAATTCAACAGAAGAATGGTAAAATGTCGATGTTGATGAAAATTCATAAATAAAAAATAAATTAATGAACGAGCATTTTACATTTTTAAACAAGTAAAAAGGTTTATTGTTTATGTTATATTCATATGAGTGACATTTCTTTTTAATATTATATTGATATTTTTTATGATATAATGTAAATGTCAATGCACTCTATATATTGATATTGATGTTGGACCACAAATTTTTGAAAATCGTCATACCCTGAAAATTTGAATATTAGTTATAACATATTATTAAGGTTTTTCTAGAAAAAGAAAAAAAAAACTAAACAAAAACTTGTTATTAGGATTATAGTAAGAGATAATCAATGAAGTTGTGAAGGGATAATAACTATATGTATAGAGACTATTAAACGACACAATTTATACAGATTTTCATATTTTATAAGAATTTTCAGATTTGTCAATGGCCAGCTGATTGAAGCTCAAAATTAACGAAATTTACATATGTGCCCACTAAATTACTTTGCAACTTATTGGACATTAAAATTCAATATTTCAAGCAATATTTTTATCAATATAAACTCACCGGGAAAACAAATACGAATTGAAAACTTAGTTGAAAGTTTATCCAAGTTCCCAACTAGCAAAAGATATGACATCCGAGAGTGTGTTCGTACTTTTATAGGGTTGGCAACGAGGCAGAGTAGAGTAAAAAATGCACTCTCATCTACATATTGTCATGTTTCCTATTTTGAGTAATTAAGATAAAGGTCAAGGAATCTCTGTTGGGGGATCGAGTCCCACCAAGAAAATTTTCCACTTTTTATTTTCTATTTTTAATCAACGTTATTAAAAAAGTGATATATTAAATTTGTATATAAATTTATGTTATAAGTTTGTATTATTATATTTTGGTTTCTCTAAATAACTAATTAAAAAAAATATTTGACACTATTATTATATTTAGGGTTGTATTCAAATATAGCAAAATGAGCTAAAATTTTTGCAAATATAATAAAATGTCTATCACAGATAGTTTGTTATCATCTAATAGTTACAGTTTGTTATATTTGAAAATATTTCCAGTAGTTTTGTCATTTAAAACAATTCCTCCATTTTTTTTTAAATATAGCAAAATGAGTCACACTATTTACAAATAGTTAAAAAAATTTAACTCTTATCAACGATAGACTTTTATCACTTGAGCAATAGACCACGATAGACTTTTATCACTTGAACGATAGAAGACAATAGAAGTCTATCGTGGTCTATTGCGGATATGCAATGAAATTTTTTTATATTTATAAGTAGTTTAATATTTTTTTATATTTATGATAATTTCCCAAAAGTTGTTTTCAAATATAGCAAATTGAGTCAACTTATTTACAAAACAGTAAAAATATCACTAATACACAATGAATATCACTAATACACACTGACATTTTTATGTATTAAAAAATATTTCAAACAATTTTGTCATTTAAAACAATTACCCTAAAAGTTATATAATATGGATTGCAATCTATCATGTGGGGCCCATATTACACAATCTGTAATAAAAAAAAAACGCATTGACAAGCAAAGGGTGATCAATCTATTTGTGCTTCAAAATTACATTATCGTTACCGTTAATGTACTGTTACAATATGAAAAGCATGAATCTGTCACATTTACTATTACTGTTGTTGTTATCATTAGCGTTTAGGATCAAATGATAACAGTAATAGTAATTGTGACAGATTCGTAATCCCAAGTAAATCGTGATCAAAAGTAATCTAATTATATTTGCAATTCTGACCCATTATGATAGCTATCAATATAATTCCATTACGATTACACAAATTTTCAAATTATATTTGCAAGTTTGACCCATTATGATTGATCTATGAATGAAATCTCATTTACGATTACACTGATTTCCATTATAGATTGCTAAACGTGGCCTAAATAGCAGAGAAATTAAATCAACAGAAAGACCGATTACATCTTTCTTGAAATCAAAATCAATCTATTCAACAAAATACTGCGGATATATATTCTTATAACCCAACTCCTGTTAGGCAAACAATTTCATTTATAAAATGTACAAATAACTTGAGTATTCTATCAATCAAGCAACTTCAACGATACTCATCAGACATGGACAAAACTATCCTGTAATCTTAAAATATATGCCAGGCAACCCCAAAAAAGAAAAAAAAGAAAAAAAAAGAAAAAAAAAACGAAGGAAACAACTTGTAGCCTAACTACAAAATTGGGTGTTAATAGCGACCTAAGCATGGTTTAATGTTCAGCTGGGTAAGACATATGACCTCGACGAAAAAACAAAAGTTCGGTTCTTCCACTCCACATGTTGGCGAGAGAGAAAGAGAAACAACTATGCTGAAATAAGGCCAACATAAGCTGCAACCAGTGCCAATATGGACGATACAGTATAGGCCCCAGCAACAATGAATGGTTCTTTGATGCCACATAACTCCAGGTGATGATGGAATGGCACCATTCGAAAAATACGACGCCCAGCGCCCTGGAACTTTTTGGTCATCTTGAAGTATACTACCTAAAATTTAAGAACTGTTAGATGTAAAATGGAAGTTTCCAGGAACATTAGGCTATGTTGGGCCAATACGGTTTTTGGCACTAATCTATATATATCAGCGACTTAATAGCTTATACAAGTAAACTATATTTATGTTTGTATAACTGTTATTCGTTTTACTTGTATAGTCATTCACAAAACAGTTCGGTTTTTATAGTGACTCATTTCAGAATTCGGACAAGAAAAAAGAACAAAAAGGGGAAGAACTGGTAAAAGTAGAACTTTGTACGGTTAGAGGGAAAAAATAGAAAAACCTTCTGGGAAGGGCCTAGATAAACTTCTGGCTTATTTGGGGTGCACATGCACCAAAGATTTATTTAACTACATAGTCCCCTTGAAAAGGAGACATTGTCTCGATAAATGGTTAAAAGGTCATGGGTTAAAACTATTGTAGCCACCTACCTAAAATTTAATATCCTACGAGTTTCTTTGACACCCAAATGTTGTAGAATCAGGCGGGTTGTCCCGTGAGATTAGTCAAGGTGCGCGTAAGCTGACTCAGATACTCACATATATCAAAAAATAAAAAAAAAAACTACACACTCCCCCTTGATGATCTTGCTTGTAGCAGTTTTCTGTCAGTTTCGTGGGCTAAGTGGGTGATTTTCTTGTTCTCCTTTTTGTCTACTTTTCATATGTTGCCAATGAAAACTTTTCTTTCTTATTTAAGAAAAAGAATAGCTTATTTTTCTTTTCGAACAAGCATACAGAATAGAAAATGGGACAAAAAGTTAGAATAAGAACTATACCTGCAAGATAACGGAAGATGTTTCTAATACAAAAACTAGAGAGGAAATGAACAATGGTAAAAACATTCCACTGCAGGCAGCCATTGCAGCTAATGCTCCACCGAGTGCAAAGGATCCGGTATCACCCATAAATACAGAGGCCTTAAATCGGTTGTGCAAAAGAAAACCAACGCAGGCTCCAGACATTGATGCTCCAAATATGGAAAGGTCTGGATTGAAATTTCCATACATCAGTATTCAGTCATATCGCAAAACGATGGATGTTTAGGACCAATTTGCAAGCTTAAATTCAGTTTCTTGCTTAAAAATGATGTTGGAAAATTTTACCAGACTACATAATCTTACGTTAATTTTATAACATAACAGAATCGTGTGCGCTTATTAGCTAATCTCTCTCTCACTTAAAAAAGAAAAAGAAAAGAAGTCAGAAGAATATCCATTTACCAGCTGCAGAATTTTTTGCACTCGTGGCTAATCTCCCTCCCTCCCTCTCTCTCTCTCTCTCTCTCTCTCTCACACACACACACACACATCACACATGCACCCTAATAAACTCCTAGCATAATATCATGGACAAATAAGACGCAAGGAAGATTCAATCAATTTTCAATTTTCATTATTTTATGACAGCATTTTCTGTCCCAATATACATAAACAATGTTGAAAACATATCATCATGTAAAGATAGTTTCTTTCCCCAAAGAGAGAGAAAGAAAGTACGAACGAAAAGAAAAGAAAAGAAACGAAAAACAAAAATGAAAAAGAACTCATGACTGTAGTACTAACCAGAAGATATTGGAAGCACTGCAATAGCCATCCCAATCAAAGCCAAGGCGGCAGTCCCGCCAGCTAGCCCATCAAGACCATCCGTCTGATTTATTCCATTTCCCATGGAGACAAAACAAAATGAAGTCAACCACATATAGCATCTTCCAAGAAATACAAGGCCAAGAGGTGCAGGCATAGGAATCAACATTTTCCTGCATTTCAAATCAATGGTTTTGTTCACTAAAAGTGCAACAATCTGTTTTTAGTAGAATGGAAAAATGTCAAAATAAACAAATAACACACGTAGTCAAAATAGCCAACAAATAAAGTTCACGGTAATTGCTTTCAGAATCCCAGACAAATAAATTAATGAGATTTGAAAAGTAAAAGTACTTCCAGAGTTAGGCAACCTATTTTGATCAAATGCATAGCCAAAAACAAGCACCGAAATAGGGGAAGAAATTGAGTACAGGAGAAAGACAGGCCCAGAAGTCAAGAAGTGGAGCTTCTCATACGCTGACAGTACCATGACATTATTTCTCATCTCCAGCATCCAGCCAAAACTTTTAGAGCTTACAACTAAAGGTTATATACAACTGTCTAACCAAGGCAAATACCTGCTTATAACTTGATACCAATCAAGTTCCTCAATTCTTTCGATAAAACACTATGGTTCTAATTCTTTTACAATAAAAGGATCAGTGTGATCTACAAAATTTGGTTTTCAATATCCAAATAAATAACTACAGCTATTACTATCCCCGAGTAAAAATGTGTCTATCATATACGAAATTTCAAATGCCGATTCAAACATCAACAATACTGTAACTAGAATTGTCACTATCACTATGACTAAGAATGTTTTGATTCATATTATTTATAACTAATCGTTTTTAAAACATAAGGTGATTTATATAGTAAGTGACATTTGAAGAAATTTTCCCTGGTAATCATATCAAGTAACGCACTAATAACCACGTTAATTACAAAACTAAAAAATTACAGCTCTTTTCTAACCTATTGTTCCATGACCATTCTTAATATTGCCAGAAGACTCTTCAGGTTGAAAGGCTTCCATTTTAGGATATTCTATATGCTACACCCACATAACATATGCATTATTTGGTAATGACTAATAACACGAGTACTTGTATGTGTTTCTACTCTGGATCAGTTCCTCGAAAATGCAAATTTTTTGGTCATCTTACAAGGTCAGGTCATTCATGATACACTAAGTTATTTCCTCTTAAAGGTTTATCATCGCTAGTATAGATATGCGAGTTACCATCAGAAAATGGTGGTCAAATTAATACAAGAAAGTATACATGCTGTAAGGAGATGATATACTTGCATCTTGGAGCCAAAAAGAAAACCAGATTCCAACAGCTACCTGTAAAATAACAACAGAAGAGAACTTATTCAGGATGTAAAAACCCACCTAGTTCCGGGAAAGGGGGGGGGGGGGGGGGGGGGGGGGAA
>QLSR01001478.1:1173672-1186007 GCA_031780015.1 Citrullus colocynthis
TTTTTTTTTTTTTTTTTTTTTTTTTTTGTGGTGGAAAGTGAAACCATTACAATTGTTATAAGAATTATAAGGTTGGTGGAGTTTTGGTGGATGATATAATAGACTTAAATAGTTTAGTTGGTTTGATATTGGAAGAAATTCAGTTGGATGGTTTGATAGAATTGTTTGTAACATTGGATTTTGGTAAAAGTAGTATTTAAACTGTGTTGCAAACAAAACAAGATAAGGATGTTAGTTGGTTTTTGACTTTGGCTAAAGATGGAAGTACTAGACATCCTTTAGTTGCTCACGTTAGTCATCATTCTTTGGAAGAATCTTCTAGTGCTATTAGTAGTGGATGTGATGATAGAGTATTATGTTTAGCTTCTAGTACTTCTTCTTCAAATGAAATTGATTTTCAAGTGATAAAAGATATTCATTTTGATGGTGATCTTAAGGAAAACGATATATTTGCAAGTAAAGAAATTATGTCAAAATGTTTTTACATAATGGAAGTGAAGAAGAATTTTCAATTTAAGACTTCAAGATCAAATTCAAAGCCTCTTGGGTTGAAATGTTTGCAAGAAGGCTGTAAAACACATTTAACTCATTAGACAAAAATTCAAACATTAAACTACATATCCAAGATATTTTATCACGATAGACAGTGATTGAATTCTATCACGCGGTAGAAAGTGATAGAATTCAATCTTGTAAAGAAATTCGATAAGAGAACAATTACTTACATCATTGGTTTGGAAGATGTTTTCATGAATAGTTCTTCAATCATCGGGATGCAAGCATTGTCATCTTGTCATTCTGGGGCTTTGGTTTCCTATTTTTTTTCTTCCAAATCTTATATCTAAGAATGAAAGTTTTGGAATGATTTTAAAAGCCCAATATACCAATGCAAGTGTGAATTCTTGTAGGTACATTGCATTTCGCTGAGTACGGGTCCCTTCTTGTAATACTCATATGCTAGGTCATAAGAAAGTCTCCCCCATAGATATTCTTTGAAAAGTTGATCATTGTCTAATATGTCTAAGTGCTTCCAATTGAGTAAGGTGTAATTCTACTTAGGGTTGAGGAAACGCTCCAACGAAAATAAGTTGGCCATTTTTATCTTTATTGTCTCACTTTTAGAATTATTTAACATCTTAAAGGTACTTTCTACATCTTTCCTATTGATTGTTTTGTCATTTTTGAACATAAGTCTTAGGTGAGACATTTCATTTTCATTTTGTTCATCTAAATTTAAATATGAATCTGGGGGGAATTCATGACCTTCAAGTGAGTCCAAATTCAACCACTTGTCCATTAAAAGTGAAGACCAACACATTTGGTCTACTACTAAAACATTGTCATGTAATCAAGTAGTTGATGAAGTGCATTGGTTTTTTAGCCATCTTAATATCTAAGAAACCAAAAGGACCGTTTCTAAAAGCCTTCATACTAGGGGTGTCGCGGTTCAGTTTGGTTTGGTTTTGGGCTAAAACCGAACCGAACCGCAGAAATTGGTTTAGAAATTACATGAAACCGAATCGAACCGCATGTTCGGTTGTGGTTGGATTCGGTTCGGTTTGGCGGTTTCACTTTTTTTTTCCCTCCGTATTTCCTACACTTTGAAATTCTTGATATATAACTAATTGGTAATTATATATCATGGAAGATTATTTAGAAAAAGTTATTCATCCAATATGAATCAAATCCAAGCAACTAAACATAAACAATGGTTGGTTGGCTTGGCTATTTCATTTTTCAAGCAACTAAAGTCTAACAGTTCAAAGTGCAATCCGAACATAAAAGTACTACAAACATAAAAGTTCTTGTTCTACAAAGTACAAATGTCAAACAATATTACAATAACATAAAAGTTCAAAGTCCATCCAAACATAAAAGTTCTTGTTCTAAACAATATTACAATAAGTCAATAACATAAAATTTCAAAGTCCAATCCAAACCACCACTTTAAAAAGTACTACAAACTTCAAGTTCAAGCCGCCTTCTCTTTCTCGTTCTTCTCCTTGTTTTTTGCCTCTGAATAAAAGTCTAAAAGAAAAAAAATGGAAATATTAACATAATGATTATATAAATAACATATTTGAATTTTGGATACTTAAAAAAATGTTTGAAAGAAACTACCTTCTTCAGCATTTACAATATCCTCCAAGTAGCTTTGAAGATCAATGCTAATTGCTTTAGAACGTAACCAATTTTGTGCACACACAAGTGCCTCAACTGTGGTTGGAGCTAACATAGAACGAAAAGGACCAATTACTCTCCTACTAGTACTGAATGCAGACTCAGAAGCAACTATGGATATTGGAATTGGTAAAAGATCTCGTGCAACCTTGCTAAGAACCTTATATCTAGAAGAATTTCCTTTCTACCAATCTAAGATATCAAAATTCTCCTCACGTTTAACACGAGGCTCCAATAAGTAAATATCAACTTCTGTATCCACACTGTTGGCATCCTCGTCCTCCATATCTTTAAAATCCAAACGAAAAACCTCTGAAGCAGTAGCTGTAGTATTAGTACTAGTAGTACAACTTAAAGATTGACTCATACTTGCATATCTCTTGGACTTCTGAGCAGATGAACTTAAAGTTGAACCATCATTAATAACTGACAAACTATATTCATTGAACAATCGTCTCAAAACATCCTCCACCTTGTTTCTTATTTCTTTTGCCGCATCTATATCAAATAACTGATTCAGACAATACATAAGAGATTTCATCTTGTAACGAGGGTCCAAAACGAAAGCAACATACAAGAATAAATTTGTTTTTTCACTTTTCCCCCAATACTTATCATATTTCTCTTGCATTTTCGTTGCCATTTCATCCAACAACAAATTTTCCGAACCAGTTACACTTGAATATAGTAATAATCTCATGGAAGACCGTATTGGAAGTAACGTAAAGAGACCTTGAAAGCCTAATAGTTACTTCATAGAATACAAATAAGAATTTGGTAAATATTCTAGCAATTTCCCAATCTTGTGTGGTTGGTTTAATCTTCTCATTCATTTACACTGTGTTGTAGTCTTCCAACCTCTCAAATGCCTTTTCAAACTTTTCTACTGCATCAAGCATCAAGTATGTAGAATTCCATCTAGTTTGAACATCAAGACACAACATACTCTTACTAGATATGTTCTCCTCTTCGATGCACTTCTTAAATTTAGCAAGTCTACCAGGAGAAGATCTAACAAACCTCACAGCATTTTGAATTCGATTCAATGAATCATTCACATCTTTCAGTCCATCACAGACAATTAAATTCAATATATGTGCACAACATCTAACATGCAAGAAATCACCATTCAACACCAACCCATGTTTAAAACGCTTCTTTACGTAAGCAATGGCAGTATCATTTGATGAAGCATTATTAACAGTTAGTGTCAAAACCCTTTCAATACCCCATTGTTTCAAACATTTCTCAACCTCTTTTCCCATCGTCTCCCCTCTATGGTTTTCAATATGAGAGAAATTAATAATTCTCTTATGTAGCTTCCAATCTCTATCAATAAAGCAAGCAGTAAAAACCATGTAATTAACATTCTGAATTGATGTCCAAGTATCAATAGTAAGCGACACTCGATATCTTTCCCTCACAAAAATATCTTTCAATTGTTCTTTTAGAATATCATATATTCCCAAAATATCCCTAGCAACGGTAGTTCGAGAAGGAATAACAAAATTTGGTTCTACTAACGTCAAAGTCTCTTCTACAAACCTCTTAAATCCTTCATTCTCCACAAATTTAAATGACAACTCATCAATTATGATCATCTCAGCCATTAGTCTTCGAGCATTCTCAATAGTAAACTTCGTATACTTAACTGATGTTGTATTACCACCCCCACCCTCTTTATTATTAAATATTAACTTAGATTGAGTTATATCCAACTTAGAGTTTTTCATCTGATAAGGATTTTTTTACAATAATGTTCAAAATGCATTCTCATAGTTGAATTTCCATTCCTTCTTGGATGAAATGCATATACCATACCACAATAATTACATTTAGCATGTGGATCATCATTACTATATTCAGAGCATTTAGTAAAGTGATCCCATACCATAGACGTATTTTTCCTCTTTTTTCGAATTCGCGCTTCAAGTGTCGATGCCGATGGTGATGGAGACATCTCAACAACATCATCATTTTCGTTCACACTAGAACAATTGTTGCTCTTGTTGTTGTTGCTATTGTTATTACTATTGTCAATGTCATTGGTCAAGCTCATGCTCTGAGACATGGTGCTACTGCTACCGGCTACCGCCTATAATATGAAAAAGATAACTATTAACTAAGACCTAAGTAAAATTGATAGTTCAAACTTCAAATCATAAATTGATATTCAAAATTCAAATAACTAAACTATAATTTAGTTTGCTATAGCATACATATACCATGAGTCATGACCAAGACCATCATCAGAGAGACAGAGACTGTTGACATTTGGGCACATTTTACAAACCAAATTCACCAAAATACAAGAATATATTTGGACAAAATGATTTAAATGTAATTTGATTTAGTTTCAAAGGTGAATGAATTCAATTTATTAAAAAAAAAATACATTTACAATACAATACCAAATCAATGGCGGCTTGAATAAACACCCCTAATTTTCCGTAAGGTTAAAAAGATGGTGTGTACCTAATTTTGGCTTTTAGGCGCAAATGGTGGCTTAGATCTGGAAAATGCGGTGACTTTGACTCAAATCTGGAAATGGAGATGGCGTGGTTGGTCGCTGGTCGGCAACGTCGGCATGGAGAAGCGGAAGAACCTGAAACGGAGAAGCTGTTCTAGATCTGGTATTGTATTGGTCGTTTGGGCAGTAGGCGGGCCAACGGGGATCACGAAGTGACGAAGACACGAACTGAACGACGTCGTCTGGAATAAAGGTTTGGGCAGTGGGCGGGGATCTGTCAGCATCGTCTGGGCAGTGCGTGGGCCGACGAGGATCACGAAGTGACGAAGACACAAACTGAAGCTGAACGGCGAACGTTGAAGGCGAAGCTGAACGGTTGAAGGGAAGAAAAACAAAAAAAATCCTAGCCCTAGGCGCGCCTAAAGTAAAGTAGAAAGAAAATATAAAAGAAAAGAAATAATAATATGGTTCGGTTCGGTTTTCAGTTTTGATTTTACAACTGGAAACCGAACCAAATCGTATAAAATCGGTTTCAATATTGCAGTAACCAAACCGAACCACATACAATCGGTTTCAGTTTGGTTCTGGTTTGGTATCAAATGTGGTTCGGTTTTTGCGGTTTGAATGAACACCCTTACTTCATACATGTGGGATCTAAATGTTGGGTTGAAATCCCTAACGTAGTGGAAGCAGTACATAACCAAACTCGAAATTAATTGAGATTTTGAAATACCCATACATTGTAAAAAAGAAAATACAGAAAACCTGTATTAATTATAGGGTTAAACATGCTTTTAGAAGTTAGAAGACTTACGTTCTTTGTGGACTCTGATTCTACGAATCTCCTTTTAGCTTCTGGATCACAAACACCACCACCACGAACTTTTCCTATTCTCTTAGTGATCTTGAGATAAAGGATTATGGACCCTCTTCTTGATATGGAAAAACAACTTTTTGTTATAGAGAATTTTAGAGAACAAGGAAAAAAAATTATCACAGAACTCTTCTTATGATATTTTTTTGGAACTGCCTCAAACAACCCATCTTTCTCTTTTTCTTTTGCAGGCATATATGGAGAGAGAGGTAAGGAAACGTGGGAATAAACCACGTAAAGAGTAACTCTCATGTATTGGAGTTACTTTTTTTTAAAAAAAAATTAACTAATTATTTAATTTAATAAATAAATAATTAAATAATTAAATCTAATTTAATTAACTATTTCATTTAAATCATATTTAAATGAACATTTCTCATGTAACCTATAGTTTTAATTCAATTAATTTAATTAAATCAAATTAAATTAAAAAACATTAATTCTTTAATTAATTAATTGTCAAATTAAATATATAATATTTAATTTAACTTACATTTGAATCATATTCAATTGTTATTCTCTCATAACTTATAGGTTTAATGTGCATCTAATACATATTAATTTTAACCTATAGTTTTAATTGAACTCTTCAAATATTTAATTCTTTCAAAAAATTAATTTTGTATCATATCCAAAATTAAATTTATATTATAAAGTTCAATTAAAAAAATTTATATGACTATGTATCATCATACATTATATTATTTTCCTAAGTAAGTTTGAACATTTCAAATTTCATTCAAGATATAAATACCTCAAGACTCTTTACGAGCTAGGAAGGGAACCTAAAGGACCTACAGATCAGAAGCTCCAACGATATGAGATTAATCGACTAAACTTATTAACCACATTAATCAATATTCGTTAATTGTGGGTACACTCCACTAAAGACCCACAACTACACTCTTCTTATTGCATATATATTTCTATGTCCATGAATATAGACCAATAACAACAAATTACTTCACAAGTGTTCGTAACATCAGCTAGGTCAAATTATCGTTTTACCCCTAGGTTACTTCTAAATCCTTAAGTACTAATGTTCAACTTGTTTATGGTCCAACCATTAAACATAAACCTCTCTCGAGCCAGTGAGAAGGTAGGGCTCTTTGTTTAAGTCTTGGAGACATCACTTAAGGGAACACTCATATACTTACCCTAAAAATGGAAATGAGTAAATTTAATCTTGTATTATTATGTTCTCAGCTCCTCACTCGGTCTTGTCCCCAAGATGGTAGGCATATTGAGTTAGCAAACGACCACTCTCACCTATACAAATCAAAGGACAATCCCTCGTGAACAGGAGTTCATAATATACGTAAGATTAAAACTAAGTTGCCTAGGTCATCCTATTGAAATAGAAACCTAACTAGTCAACGGAGTTACATCTAGTGATCATTATTTCGTGGTCCGGTCTTATGCAAACTCATTACATAGGATACCCCTACTCACATGTCACCTACACGGACGCGTTAGATCATTGCGTTTGTATCAACTACAAAGTGAGCCGTATCCATAGTGTTCCCAGGATAAGGGACCAACCTTATCTTCATACTATAGACCCTTTAGATTGTATCTTGAACATTGATCTCTGTGTGTCCCCATATACAGTTCAAGACTCATAAAACAACATAGGATGCTAAATTTAGGATTATTAAGACAAAACAAACAAAAACAATCAATAACACTTATTAAAATAACACATCAATAACTCTTTATTAATGATTTAATAACGATCAAATAATTACATTTATTATCTAAGAGTTTTAGGGCATAAAACCCAATACTAAATTCCTTTTTATCGACTCTATTATATCTAAACTTAATTACAGAGTGATCTTCTTCAAATATTTATTTGGATCTTCCATTAATAGTACAACCTATTTAAAATATAAATTAAAACAATATGTCAGGCAACTATCAACAAAATAGTCTATCAATAGAATTCTATTACTTCATGGATAGAATTCTAAAAAAATCTATCACTCCCTATATAGAATTCTATCATTGTCTATCATGAGATAAATATCGCGCGATAGATAGAGAATTCTATCACTCTCTATCTCGCGATAGACAGTGAGAAAAGAAAAAAACTACAGGTATCATGTTCTAGTTTGGTCTTATACCTTTTGAGACTTTTTCAGAGTTTGGTTTTCTATTTTTGGTTCTGCTTGATTCTCCTTTGATAATTGGTTTTTTTTTTTCCCTCACCATCTCTCCACAAAATGTAATTAGTATAAGAGAAATAAACATGAAAAAAAAGAGAGAAGAAGAATGAGTAAGTGACAAAAGAAAAAAACTACAAAGTATGAAAATTTTAGGTTAACCTTACTGAGTGATGAAGTCGAGATAACTTTATGACATAGTAAGAAATGAGAAATGACAGAGTAAGAAATGAAAAAAGAATTTGTAATAGAATGAGATCTATGGAGTGATATAAGTTCGTTACAGAGTAAGAAGTTGAAGAAGTTGGATGGAGAAGCTAAGGAAGAAAAGACAGATCGTTTAAGGTTTATTTCTTTAAATTAGAAGAAGAACGATGCAAAAAAATGAAAGAAGAATAATGAAGATGGGGAAGGAAGAATGAAAATAGAAAAGAAACTTGAAGAAATTGAAGGAAATCGAGGCAGCTGAACCAAAGAAACCGAAGAGTTGAAGAAAAACTGTATGCACAATTTTTTCCCGCTTTGCTCAATTATTTTCGATTTATTCACACGTGTAGAAAGATCGTTTAGATCACACACGGGAAAGATCATTTGACGTTTGGAGCTTTTTTTTCTCATGATGAGCTAGGCTTTTTGTCATTTTATACTGTTTGTTTTTTTATTGTATTATTTAATCCATTTTGAGTTGGGTTCAAATTTTGCTTTGGACTTTTTTATTATATTTGAAAAGAGTCCAATTAAGAGAAATTATTTTAAATATTAAAAATATTTACATATAATAGCAAAAGTTTATTTTCTATCATGAAAAACACAAATAGTAGTCTATTATAATTTATTGCAGATATAAATTAAAATTTTTGTTATATTTATAAATATTTTGGTCAATTTTTTCATATTAAGAACAGTTGTTAACCTATATTTTTATAGTTTAAAATCGTTAATTAATAAACTCATCTCCCCCCTCCGATCAGCCTTCCGCGCGCAGGTTTCCTAGGTACACAGAGGAAGTCGACGATTCAATCGGAATGAGTTCTACAAGCGCTCTTCGAGAGCTACAGCGCGAGCTGGAGACGAAAGCCAACGATCTCAGCAAGCTACAGAAAGGCAAGACTCTAATCGATTATCGTTTCCTCCCTGTTGTTCATTCGATTAGCACGTTTTATTGAAAACATCAATATTTCAATTCAAATACTGCGTCGACTGTGCTATCTGGATTTAATACTGTCAATTTATTTCAACAAAAAGCCTAACATGGTGATGGATTTATCAGATATTGCGAAGAACCACCAAGTGAGGAAGAAGTACACTATTCAGCTGGGTGAGAACGAGCTCGTGCTTAAGGTTTTCTCACCCCTCTCACTTGTTTCCTTTACCTGTTTGCTTGTGCATGGTTCAGTAGCGAGGAGGGGAAGTACGATAAGAGATTTTTCTGACTCGTTTATTTCTGTCCGTGCAGAAGTTGCAAAAGATAGAATGAATTGTGTTAATATTCCCTTTTTCCGTTTCAGTTATACATTCCTGTGTTATAATGAATTATGATATGTAAATTATCATTAGGGGCAAATTGCGTCAAGGGGATTTCTTTCACTTGATTTGACATGTAGTATTATGGAAATTTCTTTACATTTATATAATCTGTTATACAATAAGAATTTGAAGCACTCTTATCGGTGGCCATTTTTCTC
Organism: Citrullus colocynthis; assembly: GCA_031780015.1. Classification (NCBI taxonomy): domain Eukaryota; kingdom Viridiplantae; phylum Streptophyta; class Magnoliopsida; order Cucurbitales; family Cucurbitaceae; genus Citrullus; species Citrullus colocynthis. The sequence goes on from QLSR01001478.1 coordinate 1,183,048, forward strand.
ATTCATTGCTACTACGTGTGAACTTGTTTCTTGATCTGCTTCTTTAATTACCTATGCAGGAATTGGATTTGCTTAACGATGAATCAAATGTATATAAATTGATTGGTCCAGTGCTCGTGAAGCAAGATTTAGCAGAAGCAAATGCGAATGTGCGCAAGAGAATTGAATACATCTCTGCAGAATTGTATGTTTTTTCATTTGTGTTCTATACAGTCTCTTATCAAAAAAAAAAAAAAAGTTTTCCATATAGTTTTTTAGCTCCTGGATAGTAGTGATGATAATACCATAACACTAGGCATTTGAGAACTGTCATCAGACTAATTAGCCAATAAGGATGTGATTTTTACCTTTTGGGCTCTAGCTTAACCTAGCTGATCATGTTATGGACTTTGTATATGTTGAAACTATGTTGGATGTTTATGGAAGCAAGATGGAGGAGACAAGATGGGTGTTGTCATCGGAAGTTGCTTGATTGATATGGATTTTGTATTTGCCTATTTACAACCCCTTTCAAGAGTGTCAATTTTTTTGGATAAGAGATTAAGAGTATCAATTTGGATATCCTTGCCGAGTGTTAGGTTCTACTTCTCTAACCGTGTGGCACCATGATTTACGCCCGTTCATGGTCAGCCTTAAGGGAAACTCAAGTCCCAATCTACTTTTTGCTCTTTTTTTTTTTGAAGCTTCATCGTACTTTAGGCAAGGTTCTGTTATCCTTAACCGAACTGAACTCATGCGGAGCTGACTTCATTCGGCCATACACGTCACCTATACGTGTATTTTCCTGATCCGTGACTCTAGCCGACTTGCCTCTACTCTAGGCCAAGTCTTGAGGCTCGACCTTGCCCATATACGAGGCTGAGGTCATCACAATGTAATGTCATGTATCTCGTTGTCATTTTGATCCCCAACAACACGGCTCCCATACTTCTATATCACTTCGGACCCTTCATTGGGTCAAAACAGGCTTATAACACTCTATCGAGGCTTACCGGGTGAATTAGACTCTTACTGGGGCTTTCTAGGGCATAATAATGCTTACCAGGTTCTATTAGGCCACTACACTGCTTACCGGGACAAGTCAGGGTCCCACATTCTGGATGCCATCCTGAGTGTCGTGACAACATCAACTTTCTCTCTTCTGCTCGGGTTGGGCTTATCGAGAACCATCATAACCAACCCACGAGTATTTTCCCAACTTGAGGCTTCCTGGACATCCAGCCATCCGGACATATCGAGGCATGAACCCTCCTGTTTCCATGCTTGAGTCAATGCAGAGCCAAAATGGCATATACCGGGTACTGTATTGAACCTCCCATTGACATGAAGTTCGACGTGCTTCCATATTACATCAGTATGGATCTAACTCCAGAGCCGTTCATCCAAGCTCGCGACGGAACCCCGACTTTCAAGGTCATGGCTCAGGGCCCTATCTAGCCCCCACTAAGCTTGTCACTGACACTGCCGATGGAGTTGATGCTTGTTTTCTTGCTTGTTGCTCAACTTGGTATGGCCACTTATCTTGCTGTGTTGGATGATGCACCGTCCTCTTCGGTTGCATCACGACACTTCTTTGGCCCTCTGTCCTTGTCGGATGTGTCGACACTCTTATGTCGCCACTACACTGTCTCAAAATTAGATTATGACACCGAGCATACTACTTGAAATATTAGCTAGGATGAAAAGAACAAAGCAAGAGAAACACCTAGTTCAGAACCTTTAGAGGCTTGATAATCATAAGACCTATAGGATTATTTTATTGTTGAGGAAGATGGAAGAAAATGTTGGAAATGTTGGCAATTCGTTTTTTCGGTTCTTTGGAAGGTGAAAATTTCAAAGAAGGTGAAGTTCCTTATCTGGCAAGTTTTCATATGGAAGAATCAATAACTTGGATAGGCTCTCGAGGAAGTTGCTGTCCTTGGTGGCACCTTTTTGCTGTATTATGGGTCAGAGAGCAGAGGAAAACTTGAATCGTTGAAACTATAATTAAGCTCGTTCGTTTTGGAACTACTTCTTTGGAGTGTTTGGTATTTAGTTAGCACATCACGGAGCTTTTTTATTATCATGATCGAGGAGTTTCTCCTCCATCTCCTGTTTAAGGAAATAGGGAGTTTCTTATGGAAAGTTGGGGTGTATGCTTTGTTATGGAGTATTTTGAGGGAGTGAAGTAATAGAATCTTTAGGGGGATTGAGTGGGATCCTTTCTATGTTTGATCACCGCTGGATGATGCAGCAAATGGTAGCATGCATAAGCATAACCTTTTTAACTTGTTTACAAGCACCTTGGAATATTTTGTAAATACTAGTTTTACCGAATCGATGGGATGAAACTAGATACTTTGAGAAGCCATCGCTTTCTTTGGATTGAGATATAAAAGAAGTCTCACTAATGCAAGTAAGAACATCATTTTTAAAAGAGTCCACCTTAAGCAGATTATTTTTTTATTAACATTCCAACACTTATTTAAAAATTCAGAAGAGTGCCAATATGGGTTGCAGAGTTCCAGGTGATCATGCTTGCTTTAATCCTTTAAATGGAGAAAAGTCTTTCCAAATGCCTACTATCTTCCAAGAGATAGGTCTCTCTCAGTCCCAACTTGTTGAGAAAATAAAATAGGAAATCCTATTTAGAGTTAAAGAGCTTTGAAAGAATTAGGGATTTTAGCACTCATATCCAGAAAATTGGCTCGAATTATGATAATCATTACTTCAAAATTGCAAAATAAGACATGTCCTCTAATGCTGAAATCTTTATGAGAAAAAAGGAAGAAATTTATCTCCTTGGCGTAGCCATTTGGAGATTTTGCCTTCACGAGTGCTTTTCTACTCTCACTATTTTTGTAAGTTGGAGTTTCAAAGTTTTTGCAAGATATTTCTCTTTGGTTGGCCTAAGCACTCCTTTTGCAGGTTTTTTTTTTTTTTTTTTTTTTTTTTTTTTTTTTTTTTTTTTTTTTTTTTTT
>QLSR01001478.1:1186411-1215197 GCA_031780015.1 Citrullus colocynthis
TTTTTTTTTTTTTTTTTTTTTTTTTTTCTCTTTAATGTCTGTGTATTCTTTCATTTTTTTTTTCAATGAAAGTTGTCGTTTTCATTAAAAAAAAAAATAATAATAAAAAAACTAAGAGGAAGAGTCCTCCAAGGTTTCAATAATCCAGGTTTATGGAGGGAAGTCTTAGTAATAACCGATAACCGTTCTACCATTTTTTCTCTACAGCTGCTACCAACTACTGGAACTGTGTTTTGCTTCCTATTATTTCCTTCCAGTTTCATGATTCATGCAAAACGTCCTCTTTTGTTAGTGATCTCTTGGACCCATGCCAAGAAATGATGGTTCTGAAGCTCATCCTTAAGATCTTTGGAAATAGAGGGATAGAAATAAGGTTAGAGAGAACATCTAAAAACTAGGTCACTTCATATTGAATGGAGGAGATGGTGTAAGTATTAAACTATCCCCTTTCTTCTATCATTCCTTCAATAAGATTTTTCTGACAAAGTCAATTACAAACACCTTGTATATACTATATAGTGCATGTATGCATGTAACTGCTAAGGGAGAAGCTAGAGCAACAAAGAACGTCAAAATATGTAAAAAAGAAAAAAAAGAAGAGTAAATAGGCAGATGAACAAGATCATAATGCGAGAGGAACAAGGAGACGGAGACATAAGATATACATATGACAGTTCAATTCTTCACTTGTTTTCTTATCACCAACCATGAGAATAGTAATCTGGTAGACCATTTGATCAAATATTATACCTGTATTTGTGAAACTTAAAAGCAGTGATGTCCAATATGACTACTTGATAATAACTTAATAAGTGCTTCAATTTAAAATCCATGGAATTCTTATTACGTATGGTTAAATAAGTTGAGCTCAGGTTGAGGTTGAGCTCAAGGTGCATAGAACATGTCTCTCAAGTCTCACCTGAGGCCAAAAAAGAAAAAAAAGTTGCCTGAGTGAGATATGTTGTATTCTATCCACCTTTAGAGGGTCAAATAGTGGTTGGTAGACAAGATTCTAGAAGCTGGAAATTGGATTCTTCAGGTTTGTTTTCAGTTATTTCTCGTTAAGCATTTGGTTGCCTCTCCTCCCATGGATAACAAGCTGTATAAAGCTTTGTGAAAATCAAGCTGTCCAAGGAGAATTAATATCATTATTTGGGTTATGATTTTTGGGGCGCTTAATTGTTCCATCACTCTTCAAAGGAAGCCCCAAGTTGCTCACTTTTACCCTCAATTTATCTTCTTTGTTCAGCGGATAATGAAGATTCTCAACACCTTTTCTTTGATTGCTGTTATCCCAAGGAGTGTTGGAGGAAGCTTTTCATATTGTTTAACCTTCAATGGGTGTTGTGTGATGATTTCAAGTCTAATGTCATCCAACATCTTGTGGACCCTTGCTTAAAAACTCAATCTCAATTTTTGTGGGCTAACGCGGTTAAAGCGATTCTCTCTAAAATCTGGTTTGAGAGGAACCAACACATTTTCCACGATAAGCCACTTCTTTGGTTTGATTGTTATGAGGTTGCTTGAGTCTTTCATACATCAATGAAATTTGTTTCTTACCAAAAAGAAAAAGAAAATTGCCTGAGTCAAAGCTTCTACATGGTGTTCTCTCTAATTATTTTGCAGATTATTCGATTTAAGACATTTGCTTAATCTGGAGTGTTTTTGTCACTTCGTCTTGAAGTTAAATCTTTGTTTTAGCCTTGTATTGCTCTTTTTGTATTGACAACTTTTAGCATTATGTTTTATCTCTTCATTTGTAATTTGAGCATTGGTCTTTTTTCATTAATTCAATGAAAAGTCTTGTTTCCATTTTAAAAAAAAGTGTCTTTGTCTTACCTAGGTAATGAGAATTCTCTTGGAGGGCTTAGGCAAAAAAAATTATTGTATAGAACATTGCTCTCTACATAAGCAAAAAGAAAAAAAAAAAAAAAAAACATACCTAAATAAGAAGGGGCATTTGAGGCACTGAGTTGGTTATTGTAGTTAGTGGGTTATAATAGTCTGTATTTAGGGTGCGGACTATTTTAATCTAGATTATAATAGTTTGTGCGTGGGGTGTAGACTATTTTGGTCTAGGTAGAAAATAGTAAACACTGTAACAAAGAGAGAAAGAGATGATGTAGGAAATGGTAAACAATATAACAAAGAGGGATTTGAAATAGTAATATTGTAGTTAGTTGTAGGTTATAACACCAACTGTTATAGTTGGAGCCCCAGACATAGAGTGGACTATTATAGCCCACTCCACCTCCACCAACTTGCCCAAACACCCCGAAATGACAAGCAGATGGAGAGAGAGTTGAACATATGGAAGGGCATAGGTGAAAAGAGGGAAATAGGTTGGTCAAGAGAGTAAATTTGAGACTACCAATAAGAAACAGGAAAGGGGATTTAATATGGGACAGATACAGTTTACCTTTTATTTTGGGTGCCAATTTTCCAAATCTATATCCTTGCATTTCATTCTTTATAAATTGCAACATTCTACTTCCGTATACCTTAATAATAATGAAACTACGTCCATATATCTTAATAATAATGAAAATATAGTTTTCATGTACTAGTCACCATTTTCATTTGGTTTAATTCAATGATTTTTTGCACAATTCAGGAAACGTCTTGATTCAGCCCTTCAAGATTTGGAAGAGAAGCAAAATAGCAAGAGAGATGCTGTTAGTACTTTTCTTATTTCTGTTGATCTTAAAGCTAACCTTTGGCTGATATTTGCAGGACTCCAAAATAAAGCAATAAAACATTTTTCGTGTGTCTGATTCTTGCTTGTTTATTGGAGAATCTAGAAATGATTTCTTGTCTTCAGATATGAATAATACACAAGGCATACAAAAAAGTTTGAAAACAAAGAAACTGAAATCTGAACTTGATTCAGAACCATAGGCAAATTTAGAAAATGACTAAATCTAGGGAAGTTTGTTTGAGCATTCTGCCTCATCTCCTTTTTCCTTGACGTGAAACTAAGTTCAAGATGCATGACCTTCTGGCTGCTACCTTACATCTAGGTTGAACTAGTAGTAGAAATAATTTAAGTTGGACTGAATAATGGTTTTTGAAACTACATCAAAGTCCTCTCCCAATTGAAGCATTGAGGACTGGTGGAGAGAGAAAAAAAAAAAAAAGAATGAGAAAAAGAATGCCAATATTGACAAAATGGAGTTGATGCATTTCTTTTTTCTTTCCCACGATCTTCCTAAGGTTACTCCATAATGATTAAATAAGGCTTCTTGTTCTTTCAGATTTTTTTAATCTTATGTATTTTCTTACTTATTTTCTTACTCCATAAACGAGCTAAATGTTACTCCATGAATTTATAGTTGATTATAGTTAAAAAAAAAAAAAAAAAGGAAGACACGTTATTATATTAAGTACAAACTAACAAATGTGAAATAAAAAAATTGATGAAAGACAAACATATAGAAGAAAAATTTGAAGGGCAGAGATGTCAATTGAGTCTGCCCTCTCCTCTACTTGGGCATCTTAAAAAATCCATGTTGCAAGACGGCATCCAAAAGTCGATAAACCTATGTGAGCAAGATATTTCACATTACTGCAAAGCAAACTGGGTTTCAGATGCCCATCCTCTGGGAATCTTGAATTCCCACCAAACAAATGGTGCCTTAGCTTTAGGTCCCAAATTCCCAAGTCAGCCTTCCAAAATTACTTGCTGTAGCATTTTTCTGATTGGTGATTGAGAAATTTCTCCTTACAATTACTGATTTTCAGTTTGCTTTCATCAAGGATAGACAAAATATTGATGCTAGTCTTATTGCAAATGAATTGATTGATTTTAAGGTTTTGTTATAAAGCCTGACATCGAAAATCTTTTGGTTAGGTGGATTGGGTTTTGTTAGATTACGTTAAACTCTTGAAAGGCTTTGAAAACTGATGAGATAATGGGTTATAGGGTATTTCTCCTCTCCAATCTTATCATTGGAAAGCCTAGGGAAAAGTTTTAGGGTATAAGACAAGGAAGTCTCTGTTACCTTTTTTTCAGAGAGGTATGAGCACAAGCTTTTTGGAAGGCTCTTCCATTAGAGATTTCTCTCCTTTAAACCATTTGCAACTCATTGATAATACAGTCCTGTTTTTTTGTTCATCTCTGGAAAATGATATGAATTTTAAGTTATCGGGAGTTTTAAGATTCTTTGGGCCTTAATGCAACCACGAGTAAGACTAAGGTCCTTCGCATCAAAGATTAGCAACTTTAACCTTCAAGAAGCTGCAAATATCTTCAGTTGTTAAATCAAAAATTGCCTTCTGCCTACCTTGGCCTTCCTCTCATGGGAAACCCCCAAAATAGATCCTTTTGGGATTCTGTGCTCATAAAGATACAAAAGATGGTCCAAGGATGGTTTTTTCTCCAAATATGGTAGCCAGGTTCTTATTCTTTCATTCCTATTCTGCCTCCCAATATACTAAATTTCTTGTTTTCAGACGCCAAAAGGGATGGCTAAATCTTTTGAAAAAAGGTTTTAAGACTTTAATGGAAAGAGGCTAAATACCTAGTGGCTTGGGATAAAATCTCCTGCTTTGCAATGGGGTCTATGCCTCGTAACATCCCGGAGAAAACAAATCCCTCATGGCAAGGTGGATTAGGAGATTTGCCTAGGAAAAAGTAGCCTTATGGAGACTCCATCTGTGACAAGTATGGTCAAACTGATCTGGATTGCTGGCCCGACGGCAAGTACATCTCCCTCTATAGAGTCCCTTAGAGATACTTGGAAGCCCAAATCTGTGATTTCTGCAAACACAGTCTATAAGGTTGACAATGGCCTAGACTTTTGTAAATGGCCTGAATTCTTACTTTTGGAAAGATCCATGGATGAGCGATTGTCCCCTTAAACACACTTTCCCAAAACTCCACCATCTCTCAAATGAGAACAACAAATTGGTGGCTGGTCTTTGGGACAACCAATCAAATCTGTGGAACCTAAACTATAGAAGAATTTGAATGAGGAAAAAAGTTGAAGAGTGGCTTCCTTTGATGGACAAGATAAACATCAAAGCTTTAGGACAAAATCCTTATTACTGGTTTTAGCCCCTTTGACAGGGGCTGCATACATGGGGACCTTAGAACACACCCCCTTGTTGTCAAAAAAATAAAAGAATTCCTCCATCATCTTTCTATAGTCACGTTGGCTAGCCAGATCAAAACCAAGCTAATCAAAGAAACAAGTCCACACAGCATTAGTAAAATCACAACTCTAAAGCATATGATCAAGGTCCTCTGCTGCTTCTACAAGAATGCAATACCAAGACCCCATCAAATTAGACATCTTCCTTGACACCCTGTCCAAGGTATTAACCCTTTCATGGAGAATCTGCCAAACAATAAACTTAACCTTCTTTGGAATTTTCATTCTCCACATAGAAGCAAAAATCAAATCTCTCTCCGGAGAAGGGTTAACCAGTCAAAGAGAAGGATTTACAGGAAAAATCCTCCGGAAGGCTAGCGCACCATAAGCGAAATCTCCTTTTCCCAGAAGAGCAATGAAACTTCCCCAACAAAGAAAGGAGAGCAACAATGTCTCCCCATTTCCCTTTGAGACAACAAATGATGGAATTTCAAAATGGAGGATGGCTGAGCCAGAACATCAGCCACCGAAACAAACTGGTATTGGTTGTTTTCACGATGAATTTGTGAGTGTAATGCTTAACATTGAATGTAGAGGCTGAATGGGATAAAGGCTTCTTTTGTCAGATTCGTTCTAGAAACAAAAACTTCTTCCTTCTTTCAGCACGATCATTAGTTGGATTTATATAAAACTTTTTCTGCTTTGGATATTACTCAAATACTTTGCAATTCATTTGCTTATTGTTGGTTTGCTGTCTTGCAGATATTGAAGTTACAGCAGAGGATACAATCTCTGCAGGCTGGAAAAGCTAAAGCGTAACATGTTTTATTGTTGTTTTTCAGCTGTACGTCCTAAAATTATGTTTATCTTTTTGCAATCTCTCTTGTACGAGTTACAGATACAATGCTCACTCGAAATCTTGACAATATTTCATTAGTTCGATTTTTATATTAGATAAATGCATAGCTTTTGTATTTCTTGCAAAGTACTTAACGAGAACTTAGCATCTTTAAAAAATATTTTGCATTTGTAATTTGACGAGAACTTGGCATCTTGAAAGAAAAAGTATTGATGATAATTTTCTTCTGTATTTCAAGGGTATATCCGTTTTATCCGTCCATGGGTGGTGTCTACTACTCTTTATTCTAAATGTACTTTTGCTATTGATTGCTGTATGTGCTTGTCTTTTTCTCCATCTGGTTTATTTCCTTCATAGCTTAATGGTGGTTCCATATACATATTTGTTTCCCATCTTTTAGTCTACCAATTATTGCTTCAGGTAGTGATTCCCATTTTAGTCTGACTAAAACCTTTTCGGTTCAGGTGTTTTTCTTCCTTGAAGAAAATAACGTGACTATTCAGGGCCAGGCTAGCGCTAGCTTACATACCCTCTCTTAAGAAATTTAACATCTTAGATAGGTCACCACTCATCACACCACTATGGTAACCACATAGAAGTTGGAACCCGTTTTGAGTTCAAAACTGTGCACTTCATAATCTTTTTTTCTCGTGAGAGAAAGCAACAGAGTTTGTCAAATTGGATCAACTCATTATGTTGGGGTAAGTGCTGATTTGTATGGTTCTGGATCAGGTGCCAATCGTACAAAGATTGCTGGCTTATAAAGCTCTTCTCAAACGAGGTTCAATCCTCATTTTGCAGTCATTTGAAATCAAAATACAGAAATCTATTGTTTTAGGTTGTGGGTATAATTTTCTAAGATTCACTCACCTATTTCTGGTAGTTCCTAGACTTACTTCTTTGCTGATTATATTTTAAATCTATAATTTCTATCTCTTATTTTGCAACCATCCCAAGCACCTTCACTCCTAGGAAGACACTCTGTTGAAAGCTCCTTCTATTGAATATTAGCCTTTCAGGGAAGCTTCTTTTATTTACCATCATCCCTTAGCTTAAGCTTTTAGGTTAATCGGTAATTTAACATGGTGTGTGTATATATATATTGATTTTCATGAGGGTCTGGGCTAGCTTATGCGCACCTCGACTAAACTCACAGGACAACCTGTCTGACCTTGGAATATTTGGGTATCAAGAAAACTCTAAATCTTAGGTAGGTGACTACCATGGATTGAATTCATCCCCCTCTTAGCCCTTTATCAAACTCGTGTCCTTTATTTACCATTAGGTCAACTCATGATGGTTGATTTAGCATGGTATTAGAGCAAGTGGTCCAAAGAGGTCCCGTATTCAAACCCCTGGTATGTTATTTCCTCCCCAATTAATCTTGATTTTTAGTTGTTGGGTCTTCTACATATTTCAAACCTACCGGTGAATTTCAAACCTACCGGTGAATTTCAAACCTACAAGTGAAGGAAAGTGTTAGATGACATAATATTAAATTTACCATCACTCATCAGCTTAAGCTTTTGGGCCAATCAAAATCAATTCGCAACACAACTGAGGTGACCATGGTGGAAAGGGATAGAGAGTGGCCTCCGATAATTCTTTATGGCATACTTCCCTTACTTTTTGAATCTCATGATTCTCTTTTTGAATGGCCTTGATTTTCATTCCTTCATAGTGGTTTTAAGGTGTGACAAAATAAAAGTATGGTGTGGTAATTGACATAGAACCCATTTGGCAGCAAAGCAAGGAGGTCCAGTTATTGTGAATCATTGTGCAAAGGACCAAATCATTCTGTTTCTTTTGTGCATGTGCTCAAATCCCAAATGGAACTCCCTGCCGCGAACCATTGTTTTTGTATGGTTTTAGAAGCTTTGTTAGCTTGATTTTCAACATAGACCACATTCTTAAGAAGTTTCTGCCCACAAACAAGAATTTTTCTGATTTATGTCATTCAGGGAATGGAAGATGTGATGCTTGTCCAATGTCCTATCCTTTACTGAAACAACCCTTGAAGAGACGATGTGGCCAAAAATGGTTTACATGGAAAAATCTTTAGCACTTTACATGCTTTATTATTTTTGTGCTTCTGTTCTTTGCTTATTTGGATCAGACAATATATTGAAAACTTTTCCCTTAATCAAATGATGGTAGAAACAGTTGGACAATGGTAGAATTAGGGATGTTGACGGATTGGGACGGGGTTGGGATGACTTTTCTGGCCTCCCGCTCCCCATTTCATTCTCTATTCCTACTAATTTTTCTATTTAATTTTTCAGGAATTGAGGTAGGGAATTTATAGGGATTGAGTTTCTCTATTTTGTTTGTTTGTTTTTTTTTTTAATTAAAAAATATAATTATTGTTGAAAAATTTTAATCAAATAGTTGACTTTTACTAGATTTTTAGTTCACATAAAGAATTTAAATTCAAAGAGAAATTACTCAAATTTTATAAGAGAATGCAATAATTTCCTATCAAACTATTCATATCTATAATCTATCTAAATCTAGATGTTCAATTTAAATGTAACAATAATTATAATCATAATTTAAAAAAGAGGCAAGCAGGAGGGGAGCAGGACTCCTCCGTCCCTTCTCCATTTAGCTTACAGAGAATTCTCCCCAATCTCTTTCCCACCCCCCAGGTTCCCGATTGGGTGGCTCCACGAAAAAAATAACATTCTACCTTCTAATCTAGGCTTTTATTCAGTCGACTAACAAATTCAGCTATTCATCCCTAACCCGGAGCAAAGAAAAACTCTAGGTCCCACTCCATTTCCACTGAGTTTGTTCCTGGAGGTGCCTTAAAACAAGGATTATTTTTGCTCCCCAATGTTAGGATGTGAAACAAGAGTGAAAACTGGGTGAAAATAACTGGGATTTTGAATAAAAAAAAAAAAAACGGTGTTTAGCTTTATTTATTTATTTATTTTTTTAATCAAATTAGTGCTCCCCAAGGTTAGGATATAGAGCAAAAGTGAAAAGTGTAGGTCAAAATAATTGTGATTTTGAATAAGAATTAATGGTGTTAAGCTTTTTATCATATTAGTAGTTATATTCCCATAAGATCTTAACGATGTTGACCAAGTTGAGATTAGTGTCATTTCTTTATGTATGTGAAATCATTATCGAAGAAAGATACGGAAGAAAGTTGCACTAGTGAAGTGATTCTTACCTATATATTCATACTTCTAAAGAATAATCACATAAAAATATGTATGCCTAAAGTTGGCTAACTTGAACATAACTCAACTGTTTAAGATACGACCAAAAATTAAAGATTCGAATCTATTCCTTCATGAAAAATCTTAAATTGGCTCCAAAATTAACTTGGTCATAAAACAAATGGGGTATCAACTTTTTACCACACTAAAAATTAGATATGAAGACAAGAAGGGTAGGAGCATGCGTAAGGTACTTGGTATTCGATTTTGTGGTCTGCATATCTGATCATTATATCAACTAGAATAGCACTAAGGCAAGTTTCCCCACAAAGCCCTACCAACTCCATGAGCAAGAGCATAAAAACCCTTTTCGTTTTTCCTCTTTTATTCTTTCTCAATAGTGAAAGCCAAACTTTTAACTTTTTGTGCTTGTTGTTTTGTGAATTGAGTAGACAAATTCTAGCTGCATAGATAAAGAAATCCATATGCGGGGTTTTTGGAAAAAGGAGTGGAGTTGAAAACTTTTGGGACCCACCATCTAAAGAGTTAATAAGACATAAACTTGATGTGCATTAGTCTTGAGTTCTACGAACTTCTTGGAGCAACCATGGGGTGGAGTTCGCAACTCCCTATTTCCCGACTCCTTGGCCCAAACATCCTTTGGTGATGGTACAGTGGAAGAGGTTTGTTTGCGTAGGATGGCAACTTCATCTGTCGTGAACTAGGCTATGACAAAGCGCTTACTGATAGTTGCACAAAGATGATGTAATTCAATGCACCTATTTTATTTATAATTTTTTCTTTATGGGAATTCAAAATTTATAGTAATGTCTAAATCAATCAAGATTTTTTTTTTTTTTTTAAATGTCAATTTACACTTCTAAACTTTAGGGATTATGTTGATTTAATAATAATTGTATCAATTTAGACCATGAACTTTCGTTTGGAAAATTATGTGGAACTTATAATTATATTAATAAAACCCCTTAAACTTTCATAAATGAATTAGTTTAGATTATGAGACAAAATCTTCTTTGAAAACCGTCCATAGGTTTACTCTAATCATCCATTTTGTAAAGCTGTCATTAGAAGAAATCTACACATGTTTGAGAATTAATGCATGAATTATTTTCAAAGGTAATTGTAATGAAGGGTCTAAATCATTTGGCTTATGAAAATTTAGATGTATAATTGACTTAAATTATAAGATTCACACGATATTGGTGAAATAAAATCTAGAGAAGGATGCAAATTGATACATTTACGGGATGTTTGACTCACTAAATGAGTTAATATGTTGGAGTTAGTAAATTTGTGTTTGGAGTGTAGAGTTGTAAGATGAAGTCCTTCGATAATTGTGAAAAACTGATTAAGAGAAAAAGATAAAATTACTTGATAAATTTGAAACGTAGAGATAAAAGGAAAAATGAAATTCTTCAATAGATGTGAAAAGTAGAAAAGAAGGTAAGATAAAATTACTTAATAAATGTCTAAACTTCAGTAGTACTTACTATCGAAGTTGAGTTGTTTACACCAACTTAAGAAGTTGGTAGGTCAAATGATCCTTTAATTTAGAATTTCAATTTTAGAATTTCAATTTATACAATTATTAGTTTAAAGTTTTAATTGATACAACTCAAAATTTAGATATATAGCTTGATAATAGCAGGAAAAAAAATCGATATAACATTTGTGTGTTGAACTTGAATAAAAATGAAGAATAAAGTTAATAATATAATGAACGACAATGTACATTTCATTCAATAAAAAAAAAAATAATAATAAATAAATAAAATAAAAATAAAAATCATAACACAATAATGTCTATATGTCTCAAGTCTAAGTGCTTGGCGATATTTCCTTAAAAAAGGAAACAAAGTTGGAATTTATGATAATGTCCGATTGAAATTGTGAAGCACTAATCCATTATTATGTCGTACATCAACATATCCCACTCTTTTTTTGGAAACGTACGATAAGCCAATCATGTCTGTCTCTATGCAACTAGATTTCATGTTTTAGGGAACTATTTTGGAAAAATGGAATTTTTTTTTTTTTTTTTTTTTTTTTTTTTTTAAAAAATAAATTTTTTTTTTTTTTTTTTTTTTTTTTTTTTTAAAAAATAAATTTTTTTTTTTTTTTTTTTTTTTTTTTTTTTAAAAAATAAATTTTTTTTTTTTTTTTTTTTTTTTTTTTTTTAAAAAATAAATTTTTTTTTTTTTTTTTTTTTTTTTTTTTTTAAAAAATAAATTTTTTTTTTTTTTTTTTTTTTTTTTTTTTTAAAAAATAAATTTTTTTTTTTTTTTTTTTTTTTTTTTTTTTAAAAAATAAATTTTTTTTTTTTTTTTTTTTTTTTTTTTTTTAAAAAATAAATTTTTTTTTTTTTTTTTTTTTTTTTTTTTTTAAAAAATAAATTTTTTTTTTTTTTTTTTTTTTTTTTTTTTTAAAAAATAAATTTTTTTTTTTTTTTTTTTTTTTTTTTTTTTAAAAAATAAATTTTTTTTTTTTTTTTTTTTTTTTTTTTTTTATAAAATTATTGTTTCTCTTGGAAGTATCGTACCAAGATTAAACTTCTACATTATTATAAGTGAATTAACTTAGAGTTTTTATTATTTTAAATTTGAAAATTGTCAATACATCTAACTCTCACATGTGTGTAGACTTCTTCAATGTCAGATTACAAAATGGATGAATGAAATTGATGCATGGACAAATTTCAAAGAAAGTTTTGATTGAAAGACTAAGTTGATTTGTTTGTGAAAGTTTAGTGGTTTAATTAATAAAATTATAAGCTTCACATGATATTTATCTAAACAAAACATAATGGAAGGTTTAAATTGATGTACTTATAATGAAATTTAGGGTTTAAATTGATTATACAATTATTAGTTTAAGGTTTCAATAATTGTTACAACTAAAATTTAGGGGTATGAATTGATACTTTTCTTAATATTTAAGATAATACGAATTTATGCATTGTTGCAAATATGTTCCGACCACACGAATATCTTGTTTGATAATTGTTTGGTTTTTAGTTTTTAATTTTTAAAAATTGTTCTTGTTTGCTCACAAATTTGCATAATCATATATGATTGTTTGGTAAGCATTTGGTCCTTTTATTTTTTGCTTTTGAACATTAAGCTTATAAACATCACTTACACACATAAGTTCTTATGTTTTGTTATTGATTTTTATACTAATGTTTTGAAAAACCAAGTTAAATTTTGAAAACAAAAAACAATGGTGTTTGAAAACTTGTTTTGTTTTTTAAATTTGACTAGGGATTAAAACATTTCTTTAACCAAAGATGAAATCCATAACTGAAAAATCAAGAGGAAGAATCAAACATAGGTTTAAAAGACATGAAACTAAAAATAATATTACGGCAGGGAATTCTATAAAAGGACCGAGTATTCGAGCTTATATGGAGAGTAAAAAGAAAGAAAGGAAAGCTTTACCAGAAAAGGAGAGAGAAAGCACTCTTTCAAAAATCATTCAACACAAATTGTTCGAGATCAATCCAACAAAAGCAAGAAAGATTGGTAATAAAATTGTTATCAAACCGAATTTAATTTTTAAAAATTTGATTTTGAGAAAATCGTTAGAAAGTATATAAGAAAAAGAAATTAATAGGTGTAAGTAGGTGTTTATAAGTTTAATTTTTTTTTAATAAAAAAACCAAGTAGTTATCGAACAAGATCTAATATATAAATTTTGAAGACAACTCCCAAATAGGCATTTAATCACCTTTTTTAAGCTCAACTATAAATTAAAAAATCTTTATGTTTATATCTTGAAGCTAAAATTAAAAAATTTGTGTAAGGATAACTCCGTAATAATTGACATATATTTCTTTGTGAAGGTTCAAATTTTTATACCTCATTTGTTATATAAATAGGAAGTAAGACCTTGATAAAGGGCTAAAAGGTCATTGGTTATAGTACTTAGGACTTAATATCTTATGAGTTTTTTTTACACTCCAATGTTGTACGGTCAGACGGCTTGTCCTGTGAAATTAATTGAAAAGTGCATAAATTAATTTAGACATTCACGGATATTAAAGAGAAAAAAAAAAACGTTAAATATAGCTCCTTTGTTGTACTCAAACTTGTAAAGGAAGATATATTTGATAGGTAAAAAGAGTTCATTACTCCATTTGTAGGAAAACAGACAAATTTCAAAAATTTAAATTTATGAAAGAGAAATGTCCAAATTTCCAAATGAATTTAGAGATGAAATTTATACTTTAGAATGAAATATGATATAAGAATTACAGTTTGCCTATACTTCTCATCATTATCTACAAAGACTTTAGCCTTTGCATCATCAATGAAAATGTGTCAATCTTTCTCAACATCATTTGAGCATTGAAATTAAAGTCATTCAAGGAAAGTTTTGCATTAATAACCTTTCTTAGCTCTAATTAAAGATAATCTTTTTTTTTTGTACTTCCTAAATAATCTTCTTTAAGATACCTAAAAAGGTTTATATTTAAAATTAAATTATGTTCAATCAAGTGCTTGTTTCTAAACTATGAACTTTATAAAGTGTGTCACTTTATTATATATTAGACCACATTTATCGATTCGCAATAAAAATTGGTATAATTGGAATAGAATTTAATAGGATGTATGAATTGTAATAGACCTGAATAGCAAACATAATTGGATTCCCTTTGATTGTGTTTACTTAAAATTATGAATCTGTCACATTTTACTGTTACCATTACTGTTATTGCTTGACACTAGTGGTAACAATAAACGTGACAGATTCATAATTTTCATAATTTAAGGATAACGATAACAATAACGGTAAAGGTAGTGAGACTCACATAATTTTCAACCACAATCAGAATGATCACTCTCGGTTTGTTAATTAGATTGCACAATTTGATTACAGATTTGGAGGTGAGCCCTACAGTTCATTACGATTGCAAAATATAGGTAAACAACAACAAACATAATCAACTGGGGCTCACTTTTTACTTTACCATTGATGGATTACATTTCAGTTGGGGTCAACATGACCTTAAATCAATTTGATCAATTCTTTTTAGGCTAATAAAAATAAGTTTAACATTGTATGAAATAGGTCTTTCAACTTTTGTGTCTAAAAGGTTCATATGAACTTCGCAAATGTCTAACAGGACTTTGAACTTTAAAATTTGTGTCTAATAGGTCCCTGGCATATTTGAAATTTTTAAATATTAATTTACATATTTTATATAAAATTAAAATTTATGTCTAATAAAACCATAAACTTTCAATATAGTGTCTACTAGATCTATTAATTTGAAGAAGTGTCGAATAAGTCAAAGACCTATGAGAAAAAATTGAAATTTTAGAGATATATTGAACACAAAATTCAAATTTAAAGATTTATTAAACACTTTTTAAAATTCAAAGACTAAATAGATGTAAACTTAAAATCAGTTGGAAATCTATTAAATACTTTTTGAAGTTCAATCTCTAACGGACACAAATATGAAAGTTAAGGGACTAAACTTGTAATTTCATCTAAAATTATGAAATTAAGTCTAAAATAGGGAAATTATTATAAATAGAAAAAATATCAAATTTTTTACAAATATAGAAAAATTTTACTATCTATCACTCAAGTAATAAAAGTCTACCGCAGTCTATTGCTGATATACCATAACATTTTTCTATATTTATACATAATTTGACTCATTTTACTATATTAAAAAATAACCCTTCAAAATAATGGAAAAATAAAAAACTTTATTATACTTATACCATGGAGAACAATTAAACTTGCCTAACATTCGGCCACTAAAATAATTATAGAATTGGTGATTGATATTCAACCTCTCGAAGTGGTTTAGGCAACAACTAACAAGTTTTGTTCTAATTAAAATAATTAATGGTAGTATAAATTCTTAAAATTCTTTTTTCTTAAAAAAAGACATAAGAAACTGGTGGATGTCTTTCGAAATAAATCTAACTCAACGTGTATAAAGCTACTATTATTATTAATCTCGAAGTTAGAAGTTTAATTTTTCTACTTCACATTGTCAAAAAAAATAAAATAAAATAAAATAAATAAATAAATACATATTTGGTTTTCCACTTCAGTTTAATCATGTGATCAAGAAGGATGTTAAATTGCACGTTTAGCTCATGAATTATTATGTTGGGTGTGAAATAGGTTTTCAAAATTTAAAAAGTATATAATTAGGTATTCAAATTTTTAATTTTATGTCTAATAGGTTTTTAAATTTAAAAAAAAAAGTCAAATAGGTACCCTAAACTTTCAATTTTGTGTCAATAGGTCTTCGACACATGCAACTGTTTTGTTAACTGTAAAAGAAATTAATGAATATTTTAATCATATAGAATCGAATTTATATCTAATAAAACATTCAATAATTTTTATATCCGATTTGGTCTATAAATTTTTAAAAATGTTGAATAGGGTCAAGGACTCATATAAAATGAAAGTTTAAAGACTTGTTAGACAAGGTTATGAATTCATTAAACACGTTTGAAAATTAAGAGACTTAATTAGCTAAACATATAAAAATGAAACTCTAGGACGAAGGATGTATATTTGTCACAAATCTCTAATCGTTCATGATATCTAACTATTTGACTTTAATTTAAAAATTTAGAGACTGAACTTGTAATTTAACCGATTTTATATTATTATACATGAAACGAAAGGCATGCGATGACAGTTATATGTAAAAAAATATAAGGATATGGTTGGTGACACATCAAAATCGAAGGCGTTTCGTAGGGGTCCAAGGACTAGGATGCTACAAAAACTTAAGTGTTTGTTGAACATTTTTGCATGTCGACCACATTAATTACAATCCCCACCAAAGTTCCATTGCATGCATCCCTCTACACCTAAACTCTTCCCCCTCATCATATATTGGGAATTGTGTCATAATTCACAATAATAATAATTTTTTTTTTAATAAAGGAAATTCAAATTTCAATTGACTATTTCCTAACAAATCTATCAAAACTTATAGGGCATTTTGTTTGCGGAGTGAAGGTTTATACCTTAAAAAAAATAATAATAATAATAAATAAAAAATAATGATAAGAGAGTTGGAATTATAACATTCATCGAGCACTCATATTACGACTTACTTTGTGGGTAGATTGATGATGTGTCGAGAGGGCATAATATAACACGTGCATCATTAAAGCATGTTTAGAAGTAATTTTGAACTTATTACAATCACTCAACTGAAGCATGCACCTTAATTTAGTGAATGACGATTAGTCTTTTCGAATGTGTGAAATCACTAATTGTATATTCTCTTAAAGGAATGTATAGAAGTGATTTTGAAATTATTGAAATTAATTTTGTCCGATTCAAAATACTTCGGTCAAAATCATTTAATTACATTAAAATAAAATTTAGGTTTGTAAATTGATTTTGAATGATTTAGAAACCATTTCAAAATCTTCCTCAAACATCCTTTGATGTTAATTTGCACTCTTGAA
Source organism: Citrullus colocynthis (assembly GCA_031780015.1). NCBI lineage: Eukaryota > Viridiplantae > Streptophyta > Magnoliopsida > Cucurbitales > Cucurbitaceae > Citrullus > Citrullus colocynthis. The sequence goes on from QLSR01001478.1 coordinate 1,203,012, forward strand.
TCTTAACGTATACGAACTTCGTACACTTCTGTTGTTGGGATGATGACTAATTGTGATGAGGACCAAGATAGTTGGTTGTGTTAATTTTTTTTTTTGGTTAAAATATCATTTTGATACAACTTTTTCAATTTTAGTTGATATATTTTTAATAAATCTTAAATTTAGTCCATATTACTAGTTTATTATTTTTTTTATGAAGCTTTTTATCTATTCACATTTTTATTACAAATTTTGTAAACATATATTCACATACGGTAATTTCTTATATAAAAATTATTATTATTATTTAACTAATTTAGATAACACTTAACTTTAAAGGACTAAATTTGAAATTTATTCAAAGCACATAGACTAGATTGAATATTTAAAAATACATAGACTAAAATTAAAAAACTCCAGAGTACAAAGTCTAAGATAATATTTTAACCAAGTTTTTTTTTAAGTTTCCCATCACTCATCTAGATTTTCTTTTATAAATAAAATTAGTTTCTTAAAATTAATAGAACTTATAAATTGTTTAGGTTAAAATACTATTTTAATCATAGTATTTTAGAGTATGTTTATTTTTTAGTCCCTATATACTTTCAAATGTCTAATTTTGTCTCTATACTTTCAATAAATTTTAAATTTAGTCAATCGAAGTTTTTTTTACATAGAAATTGGTTAAATAATAACAATAATTTTCATGCATGAAAAATAAAAATGTGAATATGTTTCTAAAATTCATAATAAAATTGCTAAGAGATAATTTTTTCTTTTAAAAAAATCAACAATAAACTAGTAGCAAAGATCATATTATTTAAGATATATTGAAAGTACATAGACTAAAACTGAACAAGTCTCAAAGTATAGAGACATATTATGTGACATCCCAAATTTGTAGGTGATTTATTTATTTTTTTTTAGAAAAAAATTAATTATCTTGAATTATTTGGTTAGTTGTTTGAATTTTGAGGTTTAATTGGATTATGTTGAGAAAATAATCCAATTTAAAGTAATAGTGATAAAAGATTTGGATTTAATTCAATGAGTGGAAAATTGAATTTATTTGGGGGAAATTTAAAAGTTGGATTTAACTTGAAGATTTGAAATTGAGTGAGATTTAAAAACTGGATTAATTTAAGAAAATACGAGCATAAGTTGGTGTAACGACTCGACTAATACAATCTAATCGACCCATTACTCAATGCATGCAAGTTTCAAGAAAGATACTATGTTGAATAGTAAGAAAGAAACAATGCTTTTCATGAAAATTTGTGTTTATATAAACTCAAGAAAAACAATGCATAAACATAAAAATGAAATCTTGGTTTGGGGTATTCCTAATAAAATCAATAAAATTTCATGAACAGAAATCCACATATCGAATAAATGACCAGCCTCAAAACAAAATTTGACAATTGGACAAAACTCATTAAAACATGCAATACTAAACGGAAGCTACTACGGGTCCCGTGAAACCATCAAGGATTCCTCTTGTCATTCGCCAGCACGTTCTTTCCTTTACCTGAAAAAAAGTATAAGATGGAAGGATGAGTAATTATATTACTCAGTAAGTGACCCCACTATCGGAGCCGGGCTAGGCACCTAAGTCCTTTAAGTGCATCAACCATAAGACATGAATATCTAACATACTTTTATAGGGAATTGGTTATACTCGCCCTACAGTTGGTTTTGGATGTCCACAAACCTTTGGAGCTCCGAAGGAACTCTTACCTCTGGTGATCCCGAAGGAACACAAACCTCTAGTGTACTCGAAGGAGCACAACCTCTAGTGAACCCGAAGGAACACAAACCTCTGGTGAACCCGAAGGAACGCAGCCTCTAGTGAACTCGAAGGAACACATCCTCTAGTGAACCCGAAGGAACACATCCTCTAGTGAACCCGAAGGAACACATCCTCTAGTGACCCCGAAGGACCACAACCTCTAGTGAACATCCAACCGACGTAGGGGAGTTACCACTACCCATCATACATGCTCAATCAAATTCGCATTCCTTCCATTCCATGAATTCATACATTAACAGTACTGTTCATAAACATCTCATAGTACAAGCATATGCATTATCATTCACATACATCCTTTAGACATGGGAATTTCATACAAGCATACTATATCACATGGGGCTTAGAAATTCTACTACATCACGGCAACTAAACATATAGCGAGAAGGCAGTTCAGGTAGTAAGACCACTTACATGAGGGTTGATCCATTAAATTATCCACACGGCAGTTCTTGCAAAATTCCTGGACAACTGTGAATAGAATTCCCCAACTTAAGTTAGTCCACAAGCCTAGTCTATCATAAGCGAACTTTTTGTTCGAGAGAGTCCTTACTCAAACGTGACCAACTCGTAGCTTCCTCCGACCCTACGGACAAAAAAAATCGCCGGTTACCTATTAAGATGTACCAAATAAATTTGAAATTCCCGATTATTCATCAAAATATTCAACTAACCCCAATCGGGTTTGAGATACTCACTTAGGAGGGTACTGATCTGGCCGGGCGAGCAAGAAACCGCAACCGAGAACACGTTTCCGAGCTAGAGCAAAAAGCTGGGCGAAGGAGAGCGTGAGACGCAGAGAGCTTGCGGCGGCAGGAGTGCCTGAGACGCAGAGTGCTTGCGGCGGCAGGAGCGCGGGACCGTTACTTTGGTCGTGAGACAAGAGATAGAGATTGAGGGAGGTGGTTGCAGAGAGGGAGAGAGAGATGGCGGCAGAGAGGGAAAGAGATGGCGGCCGAGAGGGAGAACAGAAGAGGAGGGAGGCTGCCAAATTTATTACTTCAACCGAATAAAATAAAATCTCCTATAAAATAAAATCTCCTTCAATTACTCAAATCCTATAAAATCTCCTATAAAATAAAATCTCCTTCAATTACTCCAATCCTACCAAATTTATTCACTTTATTTTACTTGCCCCAGAATGAAATTATCCTTTACCAAATCCCAAAAATTTCCTTTAACTCTAATTTTGAGACTTTCCATCTTAGCCTAAATAAATGCATGAATACATATAAATAACTATACTTTCCCTTTCATACATAATAACTTAAATTAATTTACTAGGAGGATTTACCTCAACGATTTGGGGTTGTTACAGTTGGAATTGAATTTAGGATGGGGAATTGATTTGTTAGGAGATATTTTGGTTAAATAAATTATTAGGGGTGGTTGGAAAGATTTGATTTGATGGATCGAGGAAAACTTATATTAAATAAGTTGTGTTTTGTTTTGGAAAAAGGGAAAGAAAAAGGGATATATATATATATATAGGGTTTTGGAAAAAGAAAGGGAAAAAGGATTTAAAAAAGTATAAATATATTTAAGTCAATCTTGCATTTAAGTGGGTTTTGGTTTACCATTTGCAAGCCACCGCCACCCAGCTGCTCTCTCTCGCATCATCCATTTTTCGTGGGTTACGTCGGGATTTCAAGATTAGGTTAGGCTGAGACTGTTTTGGTAAGTATTGTTGATTTTCTTGTAATTTCATGAATATCCACTGGTTTTAGTTGTTGTTACTCATTGGGTTTGAGTTTTAGATTCAAGCTTCCAAGGATTTCGGAAACGGAAGTAAGTTGTCCAAGCGGGTTTAAGGGTCCATTTTGGTTGGACCCATTGTTTGAAGTATGGAAGAAAACTGGAAGAAAATTGTGGCTTTTAAGGGTCCATTTTGGTTGGACCCATTGTTTGAAGCATTGCTTTGTTGCATTTTGGGTAAGATTATTTAGTTTAATTGTTGAGTAAACTGTATTTGGAATCAAGAGTTTGGATTAATCTTACAACCGCCTATGTGTCAACCAATTTAGTTATTAAAATGTTGTTGGCTTCTTTGGATCATGTATGAGATATTCTGTTTGCATGCAATTCTTATGACTGTGAATATATATGAGCATGTTTGTATGAGAGAGATTATGAATCTATGATTTACTATGAATAATGAGCACTCTAATGATTTGATCGAGAAGATAAGTTTATTGTAGAGTTCATAGATGGTTACGAATCTAATTGTTAAGGGTGGATTTGGACTCAATAAGGTTTGAGCTAAATTCACCAATTATTTGGACTCAAATGAGACAAAAGGCAAGACCTGAAATAGATATACTTGATCTAAAGCACCAATGGGCCTTGGGCCAAGTGAATCACAAGAGGGTCACCCTCGACATCAACCAGGAATGAGACCGTGGGTGACCAATATGATTTGAGGGTGTGCAATTCGCACAACCACGATTCGGTAATTTAATATTGAAGCGACCAAATTGACAAGCTCAAATCCCGAAAGGAGACGGAAAGACGCTAGGTCAACTTGCTTATGCATACATCATAATGACTCTAGAAGGAGTAAGCTAATTCTCCTCCCTAAAACTCTTTCTACAATCGAAAGCTCTTATTGGCTTAGACACATTGTGACAAGTACCACACCAATGTCTAAATTTTTCTTATTTTGCAAGTCATTTTTTTTTTCCTGAATTTACAAAGTCATTGTTGAGCATGTGTAAATTAGGTGAGATCTTCTCTTCATCGAGATTTTCACATTAACACTAATGATTTTTACGATCGATTTTGATTAATTTAATTTTCACACTTAATGATTTCTCAAGATCTAGAAATAGTAGAGTCATGGGGACCAATATAATCTCCCTAAATGAAGGTAGAAGCTATCTCTAAAATTAGAAGCACTTAATTTAAACAAAAGGAAACACAAGTTAAATGGGAAGCTAGATTTTGACTCACAACATATCTTCTCTCTAGTCATTTTTAGGTGTATTTGGAAGGCAATTATGAGACAAGAAATTAGTCAATGCCTTTTCCAAAGAAAAGGAAGGCTAAGAAAGACCAATTGGAAGAGAAGGGACAATAGCCTTTAATTATGAAGAAAGTGGCATGTCTTGTGATAGCTCAATCTTTTCTCAAAGGGGCTAAAAAACCCTTTATACCACTTACCAAAAAATATAGCCTTTTAAGTTAGCTTAATATGACCAATGCACCATGCTATAAGGCCCCATATATATTCTACCCTATCAAGTAATTGTTGTCTAGAGAAGGCTATAGAGCATTGCCTTTTGGTTTATATATTTGTTAGGCATGCCATATATCAAATGAAAGCAAAAAAATAAAATAAAATAAAATGAATAGTCTATTTCATAATTGTTATTTTGTTATGTAGGTCAATTTCTTATCACTTTAAGATGCCTCTTTGTGGTCCTAGTCTTTAGGTTCATATATTTGCTTTCCACACATTTAATGCATTGACATTCCATCTTGGTTGGTTGGTTTTTTTTTTTTTTCTTTTGATTATTGAAACTTAAAATAAATAGAAGTATGGCTAAAATATATTTGGTTTACCAATATAATTAATACACTCCATGTAACTCAGTCGAGTTGTTAAGCTTGATAACCATTTGATTTTTGAAATTATGCTAGTTATAGTTTTTCTTTGTTATGGTTTTCATTTTTCTTAACTAAACACTTAAGTTCTTAACCAAAATTTAAAACCAAAATTTTTTTTAAAAAATTTTAGCTCCGTTTCATTTTTTTTCTTTTAGTTTTTGAATTGTGTTTTTTTTACCTTATAACTTTTTTTTCATGGTTTTCATCATTTCTAACTAAACATTTTTAATGATTAGCTAAATTTCAATAACTAGTTTTTCTTTTCTTTTTAGTCTCAAAACTTTACTTGGTTTTTGGAAACACTCCTAAATAGTAGATATCAAACCAAAATAATCAATTGTGAAAGTATGGTTTATAAACTTAATTTCAAAACTTAAAAGACAAATGTCTATGAAACAATATACCTATTTTTCTAGTTTTCAAAACTTGATTTTGGATCTTTTGAAAGCAATCTTAAAAAGTAGATAACACAACAAAGTAACCAATGAGTGAAAATATAATATTTTTAAACTTAATTTTCAAAAATCAAATGTCAGCTTCAGTTATTTGTAATATAATGTTCACAAAAAAAAATCTTGTCGGATCAACAAAAATAATTTATTTTTAACAATTTGTAAAGTGAGAAGATTGAACCTCTCCATTCAAAATTAATAGTATATATTTAATGCCAGTTGAGTTATGCTCCTTTTTACCACAAAAATAATTATTATTTGTAATAGATTCTACTATCGGGGCTACATCATTTATAATATAAAAAATTAGAATCTTTACTATTCTTTCCCCTTGGGCAAAAGGGAATCAAATTTTAGTTTCATATTGGCTACTAGTCTACATCATAAATGCAAAAAGCAAATAGTCAAGGTATACCTTTCTCAAGTCTCAACCACAAAATTAAATGATAGGCATTCTTCAACTTAAAGCTTAAACTCAATAGTTGAGAGGAATTTGATAACAACTTCATTTTCACATTTTATTTTAAATAAAACTTATTTTATCATAAGAAAATTATTATAAATAAAAAAAAAATCAAACTATTTACAAATATAAAAAAATTCTAGTGATAAACTATTGTAGACTTCTATTACTTTTTCTATTACGGAGTGATAGAAGTCTATTACTGAATTTTTTCTACATTTGTAAATAGTTTGACTCATTTTTTATATATTTGAAAACGATCCTTTATCATAATTGTTTTAATTTAATTTTTATATTCAACCATATTTCAGAAATAAAAAATAGGTTAAGATATAGTCCCTTACTTTGAGTTTTGTTCCATTTTGTCTTTGTTCTTTTAATTGTCCAATTTTAGTCTTTTAACTTTCAATAAATCTTAAATTTAGTTTTTCAAAAGTAATTTTTTTAAATCAAAATTGATAAAATAATAAAGGTTGTTTTCAAATATAGAAAAATGATCCAATATATTTACAAATATATCAAAGTTTTACTATATATCTATCTGCAATAGACGGCAATAGAGTATTATTTATGTCATGATAGATACATATAGTAGTCTATTGCAATCTATCGTGGTCTATTGCAAATAGACAGAGATATTTTGCTATTATTTGTCACTTAAAATAATTTTCTAAATAAGAGCAATGGAAATAAAAATTACCACCAATAACAATAATTTAATTCGTGGAAAAAAAAATGCACTATGTTAATATATTTTGATAATTTATAAATATTAATTCCCTTGTCAAGGGAATTGATTTTGAGTTTCCATATTGGCCAAGCTATCTACACATCATAAATATAATAAGCATATGCTTAAAGAAATGTTTGGCTCTAAGCTCATAATAAATATGATATGACTTTAATTAAAAACAACACTATACAGTCGTATATTATATATCACTTAGTTGGTTAACAGTTAACGCACTAATAACTCAACATTTTTACATAATACTATAATTGGGACAAACTATACCAACCTAAACATCACTTAATTGTATTAAAAAAAAAAATCACTTAATTAATTAAAAAAACTTTCTAAAAATTGAATAAATAAATAAATTTTACTATCATGATAGTGGCCTAAACATCACTTTTCTTTTATATTTTTCATTTTCATCATTTTTCTTTATTTTTTACCGTTTGTAATTTGTAGTTTAAAATAAAATAATATATTCTTTTTTAGTACTAGTCTTTCAACACATGCTATGCACAAACAAGTCTCTATTTCTTAGAAACAGGAAACGGAAACATTATCAAACAGGCCCATAGATTAAGGGTGTGCAGCGGTCGGTCAGAGTCGATTTTTCGACCAAACCGCCACTGAACCAACTATGGTCGGTTTAATAAATGTAAAAATTCATCTCGATCGTCAAGAAGTAAAAATCGACCTTCGGTTAGTCGATCGATTTAGGTCAGTCTCTCCTCTTCTCCAACCAACCGTCTTCGATCCGGTCGGTTTTAATTGGTCGATTCAATTTTTCAATCTATCATGCTCACTCCTACCATAGATGTTGAGTTTTTTTAGCATAATAAATGTTAACTTAAAAATCTCAACTCCCAACAACAAGAAAGATTATGCTAATAATAAATGTTAACATGATAATTATTGTTATGTTAATTTGGGTCACATAAATAGTGCTTTTATCGAGGAAAAGATGTGGGAAAATTAAAAAAGTAATAATGTATTTGAAAACAAATGTTTTAATTGAAGAAAAAGTAGAAAATGTTGTCATAAAAACAATAACATTAATATAATAATTGTTTAATAGTGAGTTTAATTAAAAGAAAAATGTTTGCTTAAGAAAATTCTAACCTAAAATGAAAAAAAGGAAAAATATGAGAATGTTAAAATTTATGTATTTGAAATATAATATTTAAAAGTTTAATGTGTTATATATAAAAAGGCTCTTTTCAAATATAGCAAAATGAACTAAAATATTTACAAATATAACAAAATTTCGGGATAGACTACTATTTGTATTAAGTGTTGCAGATAGTAATCTATCGCGATTTATCGCAGTCTATCGCAGATATACTGTGTAGAGTTTTATCATTTAAGATAATTTTCTTATATAAAAACATAATGCATTAAGAGAGAGCGAGAGCTTGTCGTTAATACAAAATTTCTTCAATTATAACAAAGTTTTTTTCTCTAAAAGGAAGTTACTTTCATTTTAAAATATATCATAAAATAAAGAAATTCACATTATTTATTATCATTGTAGCAAGAAGAAGAAAGTATCAAGGTAAAGAAAACATCTTTGGAGAGATTAGTACATGCATTTGAGATTGTATTATTCTTTTATCTTTCATTGATGTTTAAAATCAAACCAATGATTATTTCTTTAAATAAGTATATATAATTACTAAAGAACTAACTTTAAAATTTATTCTTTAAAAAAATTCATTTGCAATTTATCAAGGAGTTAAGCGTGCTTATCATTCTTTTAGTAAAAAAAAAAAAAAATCAAGTAAATAATAAAAAATTTGTTGTAACAAAGGAAACATCCACATTGATGATCTTAGAGATTCAAGAATGATCTTCAAGCCAAATTTCATTCCAAGAACATTTGCAAGCATGAGTATAAAGAGTATGTACAACATTATTAAAGACTCTTGAGGTGAAACGAAAGTGTTAATAATTTCTTAATAATTGTGCTTATTTATCATTAAAAAAAAAAAGAAAAAAAAAAGAAATTGAGTTGAGGGAGAATGAAAAACAAACCAAGAGAAAAAAAAAAATTAATAGAAAAAAAAGTAGAGAATCCTTATATAGTTTGCAAGAGGAGTAAGTTGAGTAATATCGCAAAACTATTTATTACATTACATAAAATTACCACTAAAGTAATAATGAAAATAGTTATAATAAAATGGCATAATTGGCACAAAAAAGTTTCTCTATTGTGCCTTTTATACATACTATAAATATAGACAATCACTTATGCAATTACCTATATTACATTTAGGATATAAAATAAATTAAATTCAATAAAACGTCCTGATTTATTTTCAATGGAAATTTATAGTGCATTGTTCTTTTTATTACACCTTTCCAACAATTTTTCACTCTTATACAACTATTGAAATTATTTTTTAGTTTATTTAAAAAAATATAATCTAAACTCTATTTAATTATATTAAATTAATATATAAATACATGAATAGTTGTAACGGTAATTCTTGGAATATTATATGAATTTAAGACATTCCCAATCACCAATCCTACAAAGATAAATACAATAATCAAAATATTTTTACAAAACAAATATGACTATCTAAAAATGTTGAACATATGTAATACTAGACGGTAAAATGAAGAAAAAAAATTGCGATTTTGTTGTGTGACAAATTTGTAAATACCACGACCATATTTTTATTTTTATTTTTATTTTTTTACTACCGAAAGTTGAATTATGGTCATTAATTATTTTTATTGTGAAAAAAAAAAAAAGAAAAGAAAATAATTTGATTCTGAGGAAGGGGAATCAAGTTAGAGCTCCACTCCACATTGGGTAGTAGTCAACATCGAGAAACATATAGGAAGGCCAAAGAGTTAAAAGGGTTTGGATCAGTGGTTGTGAACCACAAAAATGAAAATTTTTAAAATTAATAAAAAAAAGAAATGATAGGACCATAATTGTATTATATAAAAGCTTTGCATTATATATATTTAAATATATATATATATATGAAAATGGCGGATGTATTTTATGGTCCCTTCTGTTACCTCTCCCAAGCGCTTGGTCTGTGCCGCCCCATCGCCTTTTCTCATTCGAATCACAATATCTCTCCACAATATATCATTAATTCATAATATACTATGACGGTTTAAATTATAAATTTATTCTCTCAATTTTTATGTTTTACGTGTCAATATGTGCCTTCAATTTTTAAAATATAGATTTATATATATATATACACTAAATAAATAAGTCTAACTACACATGTGTCTAAGTTTTCATATATATATATATTTTACACAAATAGTTTATTAGGCTATGATTCTACACAAAAGTATGACGTGATTAACCTTTTTAACCCTCTTATTAGAGTTTATATATATCATGTTAATAGTAAAAGAAGCATGCAATTAAGGAAATTTTTTTTTATGGTTATGAACTTTCCAGAACAGTGAATCTAAAAATTGGTTATGAACTTTCCAAAATAATAAATTCAGTCTTCATAAGTGAAAGTAAAAATTGGTAAGAAGGTTACAGGGAGAAAATAAGGTATATTTGAGTTAAATGTAATATTGTGTATTTAAATTTTCTAGAAATAAATTAGACTATATATTTGATAAGTGCATAAACAAGACAATTTGTATAATATGTTGTCTTATATATTAAAGAATATATGTGATGTATATTTACATTTTTTAGTTTAATTATGAACACACCATAAAATAAATCATAGTATATGGGATGTATATTTACATTTTTCATGCTTGACATCTCAATGGATAGGTGACTGATTTTCAGCTAGAAATATGAAAAAAAATAAACAAAATCTTTTGAAATGAAGGAAACAATAATTTGAAATATCTTACCTTAAATGAATACCAATCAAAATTTATAAATAACAAAAATAAAGTCAAAATTCGAAAATTATTTAATAAGAAAATAATTAAATATTTAAAAAATATATAGTTAATGATATTTTAAAAAATCCTTATATAATTAATAGTAAATCCAAAAATAATGTATTTTTTATTATAAAATATTGCAAAATTAAATGATAAGAGAAATTCTATCAAAAGGTTAAAAATGTTCTAAAATATTTTTAAAATTTAATTACGAAATATTACTAAATTTTAGAACATTTATGAAATATTAGTTATGTAGTAGGCTAATTCTTTAAATTTTTCTAAAGATATCCAATTTCTAACTAAGGCCCATTTTATAGTTATTTTGTTTTTAGTTCTTAGTTTCTAAAAAGTTTTAGTATGTCTCCTCTCAATTTCTTATAACAATTTGCATATTTCTTAAGTACAAGGGTTAAACTTTTAGCCATATTTTAAAAACAAAATTTTTTAAAACTACAAACTCGTTTGATAATTATTTGATTTTGTAACGACCCGACTAATACATCCTAATCAGACCATTACTCAATGCATGCAAATTTCAAGAAAGACACGACGCTGAGTAGTAAGAAAGAAACAAATGCTACTCATGGGAATTTTTGTTTATTTAACCAAAGAAAACAATGAATAACCATAGAAAAGAATTTTGGATCGGGGTACCCCTGATAAAATCAGTAATATTTCACGGACAGGAATCCAAACACAAAACAAAAGGACAAGCCTCAAAACAAAATTTAACAACTGAACAAAACCCATATATATAAAAAAAACATGCAGAGCTATGCGGAAGCTACACCGGGTCCCGTGATGTCATCAAGGTATCCTCTTGTCATTCGCCAGCACGTTCTTTCCCTTACCTGAAAAAAAAAATAAGATAAAAGGGTGAGCAATTATATTGCTCAGTAAGTGACCCCACTACCGGAGCCGAGCTAAGCACTCAAGTCCTTTAAGTGCAACAACAATAAGACATGCGCGTCTAACATACTTTTATAGGGAACTGGTTATACTCGCCCTACAGTTGGTTTTGGATGTCCACTAACCTCTGGAGCCCCGAAGGAACTCAACCTCTGGTGATCCCGAAGGAACACAAACCTCTGGTGATCCCGAAAGACCACAAACCTCTGGTGAACCCGAAGGAACACAACCTCTGGTGACCCCGAAGGACCACAATATCTGGTGAACCCGAAGGAACACAACCTCTGGTGACCCCGAAGGACCACAATATCTGGTGAACCCGAAGGAACACAACCTCTGGTGA
>QLSR01001478.1:1222678-1246504 GCA_031780015.1 Citrullus colocynthis
GGGGGGAGTGTGCGGCGCGAGAAGAGAGAGAGAGAAAGGAAATTCCTTTTCCTTTCTTTTTTTTTTCACGCAAACCGAGGGTTTAAATAAAACAAAACCCTAACTCCCAAATCCTTCCACTTTCCCCTTTTCTTTTCCAACCAAATAAAATCAAATCAAATAATATCCAACAAAATCTTCTACCATTAAGATTTATTTCAATTATCCAATCTTACCAAAAATTAATCACCTTAATTTACTTGCCCCAAGATAAAATCATCCTTTTCTAAATCCCAAAAATTTCCTTAACTCAAATTTTGAAATTTCCATCTTAGCTTAAATAAATGCATGAATAAATAATCATATTTTCCTTTTCATACATGATAACTTAATTTTATTTAATAGATTTGGGATTGTTACAGATTTTTTGTTTTAGGTTTTTGATTTTTGAAAACTACTTTTAAGTTTTTAAAAAAATGAAAATTATACATGTTTAATAACTGTTTTTGGTTTTCTATTTAAAAACAAAAAAACAAAAAAGCCAAAATTCATGTTTGGTAAGTATTTTGAGTTTTAAAATATGGTTTGATGAGTTTTTCAGTTTTATATTTTTGGTATAAAAATAAAATAAACTTTTTTTTCACAATATTTTCCATCTAGTATACATCTTTAATAAAATGAGTAATTATTTTAAATAACAAAATTATTGAAAATATTTTCAAATATAGCAAAATGTCACTGTCTATCAATATCTATCATTAATAAACATTAAACAGCGATAGATAATAGTAATCTATCAATGTTTATCACTTTTTATGGGGACATTTTGCTATATTTATAAATATTTCGGCTCATTTTGCTATATATGAAAACATCTCTTATTTCTATTTTTTAAGTTTCATGTTTATAAAATAATATCAATAAATATACTCATTAATTACAAATAAAATGAAGAAAAACAACAAAAATAATATATTGGCAAAATAATAGAAAATAACATCATTTTTATAAAAGAAAATTTTAGGAGAATAAAGAAACAATAAAAATAATTAATCTGATCCAACAATTCACAATGTTTCCAAAACAATCTCGTTCTCTTTACTGTGTGCAAAGTGTCGTGAACAATTTGTATTCCAAAATAGGACGGATTAATAACTCGTAAATCCTTCAACCGCAAGACACTATGAACACTATAATGTGTGTATAATTTATATAAAAGAGATTGAGATTTGGGAAACATTTCTCTATGTTTTTATAAACTATTTGTAAATATTTAAATAATTATATCTCTTAATATGAGGTTGTGTCTTTTGAGGAAAAAAAGTGTACCTTTTGTTAAGGGGTTGTGTCATTAAAAAAAATAAAAAATAAAAAAAATATAAAAAATAAAAAATAAAACTTATGAAGTGGTGTTGTATTTTTAATTTTTTTAAAATAAATTATTTTATGTATATTTTCCCCACAATTTTAACTTTTAAATTTTGTATCTAAAAATATTTCATTTTGAAATTGTTTAAAAAATTGAAATTATTCTTGTTAAAATAAAAAAGGAGACTTATTTAGAATTGAAGTGTAAACAGATTTGTTTTCAAAATTATTTAACAATTTTAAAAACGTTTTTAAAATTGAAAAACAGAAACTGATTTGTGATTCAAACATACTCATTTTTCAAAAACTAAAAACCAAAACCAAAAAATTAATTAGTTACCAAATGTCCTCTACTTTTTTTTTAAATCAAAATTTGGCTTGATTTTTTAAATTATTGATAAAAAGGTAGATAGCAAATAAAAAAATTTAGATGTCATGAAAGGAGTGTTTATAGACTTAAACATGGGTATTTGATCAAAATTTAAAACCTCATTGAAGTACTAATTATAATTATGTTTCTCATCATAATCATAATCATAATAATAGCAATAATAATAATAATAATCTAAGAATCTATATGAAAAATAACAACACAAGAACACGAGTTATATTCAAATTGGTATAAATTTGATTCAAGTATATAATTTAGTGGATAAAATTATTGAAATCATTGGGCTAATTTTTTGGTTTAATTTTAGTTTCTTTTTTGGGATTTATTCTTTATGCTTGTTTATCTTTTAAACTTGTTCTTTGTTCTTTTAATTTCTCCTTTTTTTTTATTTTTCAAATTTTCATCACATGTTTTTATCTAATAGTACATAAGAAGAGTATTTACATTCATTTTTATTTTTTCAAAATAATTAAAAAGGAAAAGTCTTGTGAAATAATGGGGATCAAAATGATAACGGGAATAGTTAGAATGAAAGTTGATCAAAAGAAAATGGGAATATAATTTTGGAAAAAGAAAGTCCATTCTATTCTTGCACTTAATTGAGACTTGAGAGTCCATCCTTAATTTAAAGGCCTCTAATCTATAATGTTATGCACTATGATGTGTCCTCTTCAAATTAAATTGGATTTAGAAAATTATTCAACACATATAAACCATTTAAAACATATATATTCTAATGGTATGAATATTATTTGTGTCCACTAGCATGAAATGAATTTAATTTAATTTAATTTAATTTTTAGTTAAAATATCTTTAACAATGTAATTGTTCTCTAAGGATATTTCCACCATTCCAACATATTAAGATAAATAATAATTACACCCCAACAAAAATACCCAACTTTTAGTAAAAATTTATCTAGATGTTTGAACATACGCTTAAAAAAAAATTAAAAATTAAAAATTAAAAAAAAGAATTTCCACATTTACAACAAAAGCAAGGACATGGGACGTTTCAAAACAACCTTAAAATCTAACAAGTAATTCAAGAAGAAAACGAAGAAAAAAAAAAAAGACAAGAATAATTTAAACCTTTAAAAAGGTTCATTTTAGTCATTCAACTTTTTAAAAAGTACTCTATTTTGGTCCTTACTATATTAAGTTTTTGTTAGCTCTTTAACAAAATGACAAGATAACTTGTATTTTTAAATAACTAAGCTACGCTAAAAAATCTAAAGTTTCAATTTTGAAAGTAAGGTGACAAAGCGGGAAAATTTAAAAGACATTTTTAGTTCAAAATTTTGGTCGTTCAGTATTTTGGCGTATTGGTTGATGACATTTTACTATACTTTCATCTTGTTCAATACATCTAGAGTCTAGTCATCCAAAAATACAAGTTCTCTCACATTTTTGTTGAAGAGTTAACATAATTTTAATAGTAGAGACTAAAATAAACATAATTTTTTAAAGTTTAGAGACCAAAATAAGAATAAGATTTAAAGTACATACATAAATACAATTTACTATAATTTCATCCAACTAAGAATAAGTAGAATAACTTAAAAAAAAAAAAAAAAAAAAAAAAAACGAGAATAACGAATTTCTCAAATATTTGTGCGTTCAAACAATATCAATAATTAATTTTAAAAAACGGTCCCGGGAAAAGTACTTACCTATGCCTACTAGTCAATCTCTTGCTAACCACCATCAAATATAATAAGGGAGAAATGAATACATAATGAGAGAAAACTATTTTTTTTTTCTTTAAGTCCAGAGAAAAATAGATTTTTTTTTTCTTTCTATCTTTCATTTTTTTAAAAAATAAATAGCTACTTAATAGTAGTCATCTCAAAAGATAATTATGAAATTTGTCAAATTGAGCATAATCAAATATGAATGTATTAACGACTAAGAGGTCTATGGTTCAAATCTCCAACCCTAAAAAAAAAGAGAAAATGTTATGAAATTTTTTAAAGAAAAATAAACAAAGAAATCAAATAAAAAGACCTCATTATGTAAGTTAGTTAGCTTGAGGGCATTACCATACGTAGCTTAATAGTTAAGATATAGGAAAAACTATTGTATTAGTCTCGAGTTTTAAAGAATAGGTGTGTGGTTTCTAAGTTTTCAAACATACCTTTTTAATCCTTAAGACCCCATTTGATAACCATTTCATTTTTTTTCTTTTTGTTTTTGAAAATTAAGTCTATTTTCTCCTCATGTCTTACATTGCACTCTCTTAAATACAATAGTTGAATTCTTTGCCAAATTTTAAAAACAAAAACAAGTTTTTAAAAGCTATTTTTTTTTTTTTTAGTTTTCAAATTTTAGCTTAGTTTTTTAAACCATTGGTAAAAAGTAGCAAAGTAATAAATTTGAAGGGGAAGTAGTGTCTATAGGCTTAATTTTAAAAAACAACAACAAAAAATGAAATAGTTACAAAACGGGGCCTAAGTTTTTTAGAATAAGTACATTTGGTCCCTAAGTTTTTCAATTATACATTTCTAGTCCCCAAATTTTTAAAAATAGGTTTAAAAAGTCTCTTAAGCATTTATTTTTATTTTATATAATTATATGACATTTCGACTTACAAAAATAAGTATAAAAATAATTTTGAAAAATAATAATAAAAAAATTATTGTTGGGACATTATAGACCTATTTTTGAAAATTCATAAACTAGAAAGGTGCATTTTAAAAACTTTGGGACCAAATGCACATATTCTAAAACACTTGGGACTAAAAAGGCACGTTTTGAAAACTCAAGAATCAAACACATTTTGTTTTCTGTAAACCATATATACTCGACCAAAAAGTCTATAATGTATTGAATTAAAAAAATGTATTATTATTCATTATTTACTTAAAAAAAAAGTATAAATAGTTGTCAAATCAAAAGGGCCAAATTTATTCTTTTTTAAAAAAAAATTTAAATGTTGTTGGGTTTGAGATGGATTAATGGTAGCCAACTAAAATGATACTTTAAAGTCTAAAGCATCAAATAAGAGAAAAGGTTTACAAAAAGTTGGGAGAGAAAGAATCATGAGTTATATCTACTCTCCTACCCACCATTTTACACGTGTCCCCCCTGACTGCCTCTCCAAATCAATCTCAACCGTCCAATTTCACAAAAGAAAGAAAGAAAAAAGGTCATTTTATTTCACAGACATCACGCGCACTGCACGTGAACCTTTGATTTGCCATTTGCCCACTTCCACAAGTCTTTCTTCTTTTTTCTTCCATAATTTCCAAACCCATTTTTCCAAAATAATAATAAATAAATAAATAAAATTTTAAAAAAATGAGGCTAAATGATAACATATACCTTCAAAATTTTGGCAATGATTAGATGTTACCTAGAATAATAAATAACTTTCAAACTTTAGCAATGTTAGGTGTAATCTTTTGTAACATAGTAATAAAATAATAATTTTAAAATTTTTCTTCTAAAAATATATTTTTCACATGGCAACCAACACTTAAATATTTTTTTTAAAACTTTACCTTTGTTTGAGAAATGCTTTTATACTTTCAAAAGTTACAATATTACCCATAAACTTTCATAAACGTACAAAATTACCCTTAAAATATAAACCCTTTAGAATTTCGTATAGAAATCAAGACTTAAAACGATGTGATAATTTAAAATTTTATTTTAGGTCATTGACACACCATTTTATGTCTCGATTTTCGTTCAAACTTCTAAAACATTTCTATTTCAAAAATCTTTTTAATCTTTCATAAAAGTTCAAAAAGAATAATGCCACTTAGATAATTTTGAAATAAATAGTAAAATTCTAAGTACATATTTTATAATTTAAAAAAGAAACAAAGAGCTCTTCAAAGCACTATATAATGCAAAAAGAGAAAGCACTTTGTTTACCGCCCCGGCCGGCCGATATTTAACTCCCTCACTTCTTCTTCTTCTTCTTCTTCTTCTTGTCGTCAAGAAAGTGCTTCTTCTTGTGTGAAAGTGTATAATTTTCAAAAGAAAAATGCGATGTTCTTACTGTACAAAGCACTTCTTCCAGCGGTTTTTCACGGATGAGTTCCAAATCAACGGCGGCGGAGGCAGCGGCGGCGCTCTTCAAAGCACTTTTTTGTCTCCTGAGCTTTTGCCTTCTCTTGGAGCCAGTATTAACCAAACCACCACCCTTCGTAAACACATCATTTCCCCTTTTGACCCTCGTTATCGGTAATTATTTTTTATTTTTTTAGTTATTTATGGACATTTTTAAGGAAAAAGCGCTTAATTCTGTCTTCACTTTTAAAGAAAACACTTGCACTTTAAATCATTGTTTTTTTCTAATGTTTTTTTTTTCCTTCATAATTTTGAAAATTATTTTTTAATTTACTTTTTGGGAACCAAATATTATATCAAAATATTCCTTCTTAATGTGGAAAGCAATGAATTTTTAAAGTGAAATATTATCATTCTTCGTTCTTATTTAATTTAGTGCAGGATTGAAATTGGTTTAAGTGAAAATGATATAAGTATTTGCCCATAACATTTTTTTTTCTTTGAATTCAACCATAAGTGGAAGTGAAGGATTCAAATCTGTAACTTTTTTTCTTTTTTTTTATCAAGAACATAGATCTTAACCAGCAGAACTATGCTCGAGTTATAATTTAATGTTTGATTATGATGATTATGATGGATTATATTTTAACAATTTCAAAATCACATACTAACATACATATATGTTTTTTTTCTTTTTTTGGTGTGTTATCAGAGCATGGGAGATGTGGCTAGTGGTTCTAGTGATATACTCAGCTTGGATTTGTCCATTTGAATTTGCATTTCTTCCTTACAAGCAAAATGCTCTTTTCATCATAGATCACTTTGTGAACGCCTTCTTTGCGATCGATATCATTTTAACTTTCTTCGTCGCATATCTCGACTCCCAATCCTATCTTCTCATTGACCACCCCAAAAAGATTGCACTAAGGTAACATTTTTTGTTTCAATAACATTATTAAAAAATATATATTATATATTTTTTAATTTGTCTTAGTATATCCCATATTGTTCTCATCTTTTTGCAACCCAACTCCACCTGGGTGACTTGCAAAAAGATGTGTAACTCAAGATGTACAAAAGTATTTTTCTTTTGAATAATATTTGGGTATAGCCTAATTGTACTCATCTTCATAAATCATCATTTGAAAAAAATATTAAAAAATATTATTTTAAAAAGAAAAAAAGCTTAGTACAACTTTTGCTGCATTCATCTTTTACAAATACCAATTACAAGTTACCACATGACAAATTTAAAAAATATATATACATATATATTCTTTTGAAATTGGAGGGATGCATGAAAATGAGTGCAACCACAATTGCGCATGTATATATATATTATCAACAATAACTTATGATTCAACACCTAAGATGCACTGAAGTATTTTTTTTTTTTTCCTTTTTTCTTACCATTGAAATAATATTCTTGGAATCATATTTTTTTATTTTATATATATATATATATATATATATATATAGGTATTTATCTACTTGGTTCATATTCGACGTTTGTTCTACTGCGCCATTACAATCAATCAGTTTCTTGTTCACAAATCAAAGTGGAGAAGTTGGGTTTAAGCTTCTCAATATGCTCCGGCTATGGCGGCTCCGACGGGTCAGCTCTCTCTTTGCAAGGTTTTAAATCATCACTTTCTTTTTTTTGTTCTTTAATTATTATCACTATTATTATTTATAATTCCGACTAGCTAGCGAGCTAGCTCCGATCATGGTCCGGTACGGCTGAGCTGTATTTTGGGTACTTTTGTAGGCTAGAAAAGGACATCAGGTTCAATTATTTCTGGACCCGTTGCACAAAGCTCGTTTCTGTAAGCATCATCATATCATCTTACTCCTTTTTTATTCTCTAACAATGCTTCCCTCCCATACCGTCATTAAAAAGTACTCAAATTCGATTCTCTAACCATTTGATCCAAGATAATATAATAATATTAAAGTTGAAGTACGTTTAGACTGACATTAGAAGGATACGTTATATCTTCATCTTTTATACTGACATTAGAAGGATACGTTATATCTTCATCTTATATATATATATATATTGCATTTAATTCATAAATGCACTTTTAACGTGCATGTCTACTTTTAGTGGCTCATAAATTTTAGTGGGATGAATTTGTTTTCTAAACCAAAAAGAAATTAATTGGATTCATCCTATGTTGCACCTATTTTATCTTTTTATAATCCATCCAAACTATTTAATTACCACCGTCACGCACATAACACACTTCTCTTTTTTTTTTTTTTTTTATATAAATAAATATTTTTGAAGGCTTTATGGATTGTGGAGACCAAGATGCACAAAGCATCGCAAACCTATAAAAACATTATCAAAATTATTCATACAACACATATTAGGAAAGCCAGATGCCCTCCACGAAATTTTCGACATGTGGTTATTTACTAGTTTTTATTTTATTTTTTAAAAAATTATCTTCTCTCTTTTCTTAATTACTACCTCGCTCGTAGTAAAGCAAATTTAATGGCAAGCAATACCTCCACATAATCTCGTACTCCTCTCCTTCATATGAGAAAATTTCTAGTACTACAATAGTATGAAAAATTTTTCATACTACCTTCATTTAATGTTTGCCACGTAAGAAACTTTTAAAAATTGTGTGGGGTCCACATAATAAATATTTAATAAATTAAACGCCACATGGCATTCCCCCTTTACACACCAAAAGAAAAAAAATGTCACGTGACACATAATTGAGCTAGCACCCAAATGTTTTTCCTTCGAGAATATCTCAATTAGGAAGAAAATATTGTTGAAGTCAATACAAATATATATCAACCGGTTTTAGCTCAATAACATGGATGGAAATTAATCAACACTATGTTATTCAAAAATACTTCTAATTTTTTTTTTTTTTATAATATATTATATTGAAGATTCAAATCTCTAGATTTTTTTTTAAATTGTTAAATTATTATTTAAGTTGCCTCAATCTACATCGCATTTACTACCATTAAGTTTTCTCTTCTTCTAATATTGGGTTTTTTTTTTTTTTTTCCTTTTTTGGTTACATAATGAATTTACAGGTTACATTATTTGCAGTACATTGTGCTGGGTGCTTCAATTATGTAATAGCAGATAAATATCCAGAGTCAAAACAAACATGGATTGGTGCAGTTAACCCAAATTTCAAAGAAGATAGTGTATGGAACCTTTATATTACTTCACTTTATTGGTCCATTACCACCTTAACAACCACTGGCTATGGCGATCTCCATGCTGAAAACCCTAGAGAAATGCTGTTTGATATCTTTTATATGCTCTTCAATTTGGGCTTCACTTCCTATCTCATCGGTAACATGACTAATCTCGTTGTCCACTGGACCAGTCGCACTCGAAACTTCGTAAACCCTAAACCCTAAACTCTTCTAAGTTTTCTATTATTATATCAACAAAATTTGGTTTTTATTTTTATTTTAAAAAAATTACATATAAATAATTTTGGAATGTTTTTAAATATAGAAAAATGAGCCAAAATATTTACAAATATATCAAAATGTCATGTTTATCACTCATAGACACCAATAGACTACTGTCATTTATCACTGTCTATTAGTGATAAACACGGATAGACAATGACATTTTGTTACATTTGTAAATATTTTTAGCAGTTTTGCCCATTAAAACAATTACCCAATCATTTTTTAAAATCCTTTTATACAATATATTTTTCTTTGTTTTTAATTAAGGATTTTTTTCAAATATAACAAGTTGAGCCAGCTTATTTTCAAATATAGCAAAATATCACTGTCTATCGGTGATAGACAGGGACGGACAATATTGATAAACTATTATCATCAATCATTGTTTATCATTGATAGACATTCACTATGATCTATCACCGGTAGATAGTAACATTTTGCTATTTTAAAAATATTTCCAACAATTTTTCCATTTAAAGTAATTATCCTTTATTTAATTGTGTTGAATTTATTTGACAAAATGTATTCAAAATATAATTTCTTTTCTAAAACAAAATCTAGGAGAACAACAAAAACAAGAAAGAGGTTACCAAACTTACCTTTTTTTTTTTAATTTTCTTTCAATAAAAAACAAGAATAATTGTTTTAAATGGCAAAACTATTAAGAATATTTTTAAATATAGAAAAATGTCACTGTTTATAAAAGATGGACACTAATAGAAATTGACATTTTGTTATAGTTTTTGTTATTATTGTTTTTTTTTTTTTTTCCCTCATATAAAATAGTGAAAATAAACTAATTAGATATAAAATGAAAAATGAGTAACAAATAAGGAGAACGTTAGTTAATATAGTTGTATGGTTTTTTGTAGAGAGATTCGGTGCAAGCTGCGACGGAGTTCGCATTGAGAAACCAGTTACCGGAACGGATACAAGACCAGATGTTGTCACACATATGTCTCAAGTTCAGAACTGAGGGGTTGAAGCAACAAGACACATTGAATGACCTTCCAAAAGCCATTAGAGCCTCCATAGCTCACTATCTCTTCTATCCTATTCTTCAAAAGGCCTACCTTTTTGAAGGAGTTTCTCATGACTTTCTTTTCCAATTGGTAATTATTTCTCTTTTTCTCCTTTCTTTTTCATTTAAGCTTTTAACTAACGATTAATTCATTCCTTTTTATTAAATAATAAAAGTATATATTAAAATTATTGATCTAATCTATCATTTAGCCCACATTCGATAACCATTTGATTTTTGAAGATTAAGCTTATAAATAGTATTTCCACCTAATTAGTTTTCATGTTTTTGTTATCTACTTTCTTCTTCAAAAATGAAATAATAAAGTAATTTTTTCAAAAATTTGTTTTTTCTTTTAAAATCTAAGAATTCAAGTATTTTGAAAGATTAGACCAAAAAAAAAAAAAAAAAAAGTACAAATTCCAAAAATAGAAAATTAAAAAGGAAATCTTCAAATTTTTTGGATAACATGTAGTGATAATTTAATATACTAATTTGAGTGTAAATTACTAAAATGTACATAGTAAATAAAGGAAAAATACACTAACTGATGTATTTTAAATTTTTGGTTCTAATATAGTGATAATCAACTTTTGCATACTAAGGTCTCAGATGTGGAGGCTGAGTACTTCCCACCCAAAGAAGACATTATACTTCAAAATGAGGCTCAAACAGATCTCTATATATTAGTCTCAGGCAGTGTGGTAAGTAATTATTAAATAAAAATCTTTAATTTCGTTTTTTTTTTAAATAAATTAAAATCCCCATTTTGCTAACACTTAAAATATTTTTCAACTGCAGGATCTAATATTATCCAATAATGAAGATGGGCAGGATGAGCAAGTATGAACTCAAAATTTATATTATAATTATATATATAGAATATATGATAATTACCTCAACAAATAACATTTACATGTGTTTAATTATTTTTAGGTTATAGGAGGAGCAACAGCTGGAGAAATGTTTGGAGAATTTGGAGTTTTATGTCAAAAGCCACAGCCTTTCACAATTAGAACCACAAAGCTTTCTCAAATATTAAGGCTCAAGAGAACTTCTTTGTTGTACATTCTTCAATCAAACACAGAAGATGGGAATATTATAATGAACAACTTTTTCATGGTATATTCCTTTTTCTTTAAAAAAAAAAAAAAAAAAAAAAAAAAAATTGTTTTCTAAATTTTAATTAATTACTAACTAATTTCTGTTTGCATTGCAGAAAATGAAGGAATATGAAAGAATTATGGGGAATATTTGGTGTGATAATTGTGAGCTATTAAAGAAAGTTGAAAATTATTCTAAAGAGGATGACGAAAATTATGTGGGAAGTAATAGTAATAATTTAGATGAACATAGAATTGAGTTTGATGAAGAGGTTGAAGGGGGTGAAAAGGAAATTATTAAATTTTCTCATAACAACAAATTACAAGGAAGAAATAATGGAGGTCAACCTTCATTAGAAAATTTCACAACAATTAGCTCTAATTACTTGAATAATGTCTCTAGACAAATCAAGAAAAGGGTTACTGTATATATGCAGCATCCTCAAGATAGAAGCAAGGTTAAAAGTCAATATGGGAAGTTGATGCTTCTCCCCAATTCGATCGAAGAGCTCTGCAAAATCGCTGGTAGGTCTCGTTTAATAACGATTTTATTTTATTTTTTTATTATGTTTTTTAAATTTATATGTTTGTTAATATTGTTTTCCTCGTAATATTTATATATTATGGTTTTCACCTCAGGTTGAGTTCTTAATCAAATTTCAAGTTTTCAAAACTTAACTTAGAATCAAGTAGTAAATAACAGAACAAATAAACTTGTCGATGAAAGTAATGTTTATAATTAAGCTTAATTTTTTAAAAAGAATTAAATGATTATCAAAATAGAGCGTTTGAATCGACTTAGTTCTTTGTTACTTTGATATCAAGTCTAAATAACTCTAATAAAAAAAAAAATCTTTGCACTTAAAATGTTATTTCAAAATCGACCCTATCTAGACAATATGTAGGGTGGGAGAATCGAATATTTGACCTTAAAGTTGATAATTCAAATTTTATGCACTACAAGAATTTTAAGTTGTATCAAAGCAATAAGATACATTAGCATATAACGGAAATGTCGACGCAATGTCGATTTGCATGGGCAAAAGGCACGGTGACCGACTTTTGCCTATAGTTTTTGCCCACGCAAAAAAGCTTTGGTATAGCAGTTGCTGACTCTGTGTGTAAGAGTTGCCGATGTTTTTTTTGCGTCAAAAAAGTGTAAAAACCTTATAACGATGTTAGTTGAACTATGTTTAAATTAACTCAAATTGACCCCTAAACAATAATGGAACTATTCCTTATTCCTTGTTTGGTGCAGGTGAAAAGTTTGGAGGGCAAATGCCTACGAAAGTGATGAGTGCGGATAATGCAGAAATTGATGATATAAATGTGATTCGTGATGGTGACCATTTGTTTCTTCTTTATAGTGATATTGAAAATTGTGGTCTTCAATGAGCCATAACAAAATACATTTTTTTCCCTTTTTTTTTTTTCTTTTCTTTTTTAAATGACAAAATAACAACACATTGTAGGCTAAGGCAAAGGCTTGTAACTTTGAGGCAACTTGTTAAGATTATCCACCAAAATCTGACACCATTTTGTTTGAGGGGAAAAAATGTCTATATCAAATCATTAAGTCCATAAGAATAAAAAAGTTCTTTTTTTTTTTTCTAAAATTAATTAAGTCATCAAACTATATATATATATATATATATATTGTCCATAGGATTTTGTTGAAGAGAACATTATATTTTATTCCCTTTTAGGATGTGGAGGAATCCATGTTTGGGCTTAAGAACAAGAGAGTAAAGAGTAAGACTTTAAGATACCCATTTGTATTATTAGTGTAAAGAGCAAGATTTTAAGATACCCATTTGTAAATGTGTAAAGAATATAGGTTTAGAGATACCCAATTGAATATTGATCATAACCACATGAAGACATAATCTTTTTTTTCCCCATATGAAAGGGCACCCATGA
Organism: Citrullus colocynthis; assembly: GCA_031780015.1. Classification (NCBI taxonomy): domain Eukaryota; kingdom Viridiplantae; phylum Streptophyta; class Magnoliopsida; order Cucurbitales; family Cucurbitaceae; genus Citrullus; species Citrullus colocynthis. The sequence goes on from QLSR01001478.1 coordinate 1,235,940, forward strand.
CCACATATAATATGGTAACTAAGAACCAAATAGAGCAGGGGAAAAAAGCCCTTGAAACTCTCTTAAACAACCTCCAAATAGTTAGGTAACAAAACAAATACGTTTAGTATAACATCTTGTGTACGGTATTTGTATTAGAACAATTGTTTGTAAATTATAAAACTTTCTATATCTTATGAAATCTTTGCGACTGATCAAACTACATTTTGAATAAAAATTACAGATAAACGAAAATATTAAAATTTCCTTTGTCATTTCTCTTCAAGATTACATTGGATTATCAAGCAAATTATTTGTGAATGTTACAAATATATTCGATGAAATAACATTTTGATGAAATGATGTAATTATGTATTTATTTATGTTTGAGATGAGAGAGTGTGGGGGAGGGAAAAAAGAATATAACTTCTTTTATATATACTAGTTAGTTAAAAGGATACGTGAGATGCACGTGGTTTAGAATCTTTAGAACATAAAATCTTAAATAAATATAATTTTTTTGTTACATTAAATAGTAAATATATCTAACGTAAAATTTAAAAGTAATAAAAGAGATGATGACTAAAATTATATATATGTTTTATTTAATTAATTTATAATGAATGCAAAAAGTGTTAGATGTAGTTAAAAATGTTTGAACCATAATTTCATAGAGTGAAATATAAAATGTTGAACGAATATAATTTTTTTTATAAATATTAGGCATGGTGTTTAAAGAAAATTAAGGTGATAAATTGAAGTATTTATAATTTTAAATGGTCTTAATTATCAATAACTTTAATAACGGTATACATTTGAGATTTTTTTCAATATGAAACTATGTCGTTAAAAGCATTGTGGAATTTTATAGATTTAACTATCTTGATCTTTTTCAATAAAAAAACTTAACAATTCGGAATAAAGAGACTAATATTTAATTCCTTTGAAATTTACGTTGATGATCTATTTTACTATTTCAAAATGTTAATCATAAACGTTGAATTCAAATGAAATGAGCAAAACAATAATAAAAATATAATTTTAGAATAACATAAATATATATTAGAAGAAATTGGAAATTATATTTATATGTGTTTTTAAATAAGATATCAGTAAACAATTATTTCTTTTTAAAATAAAAAAATAAATAAAATCATGTGTAGTTATTGTGGGAATAAATTTGTATTTATTAAAAGAGGTGTATAAATGATTTTATTAAAAAAAAAAGAAAAGAAATAAAGAATACGAACATAAAATAAAATTCTTGAAAGAACTAATAGAAAAGAGTAATGTAAAATTAAATAGAAAAAGAAAAAAAAAAAAGAAAGAGAAAGAGAAAACGGATGGATGTTAAATAAGGATGTGAATTTGAGGGCAAAATTGTCTTTATAAAAAAAGTTAGGGACAAAGAGAGAATGTAAAAAATTCTTCAATCTTAACTCCTTTTAATATAATATGGTATAAGATATAAAAGAAATTTGGAATGGTTTAATTCCAAAATCACAGGTGGATGTTGATCATGAGGACCACCTTGTTTTATACACACAAATAGAAATTAAAAGCTTTCTAATTAGTTGGGTGACCTGATTCTCATGCTCAACCATTGCTTTTACATGATCCAACTTGTGGCTCTGCTAGATTCTACTAGTTTATATATATATAAAAGTCTAACTTTTGTATCTATTTAGTTTTTATTTTGTGTTTGATATATTATTGACTTACTTAATATTTTTTAAAAAAATATTTGGACGTCGTCTAGACATGAAAGTTTGCAATCCTATTAGATATAAATTTTAATTTTATATTTATTAAATCAACTAATTTTCTTTTAAAAAAGATTGAATATGCCACAACACTTATTGCATTGAGAGACCTCTTAGAAATAAAATTGAAAAGTCAAGGACGGGTTAAATACTTTACCAAGTAGACACACGTAACAATCTATCAGACAAACATAAGTCTCAAGTTAACTGGAAAAGGGAGATATATAAGGTATACGAGTAAAGATAATTACCTTCATTGATTATGATTTTTTTTTTTTTTTTTTGAATGATTTGAAAAACAAAGTCACAAAGGTTTATGTGCTCCAAGTGGACAATATCAAATGGAGGCAATGGCTTCTCTGTGTCCATAGATTTCACAAAGAGAGTTCTACAAGTAACTCCATGACGTAACACTATTTTTCTCAAGTATATGCTTGACATCAATGTTTCAAATGTCTACTTCAATCGAAATTTGTCAAAATTTCAATATATTTTATGAAAATGTCGATAAAAATATCAATAAAATGTTGAGGTTGATATTTATAAATATAAGCAATACATAAATTTTTTTAAAAAAGTATTTCACCATTTAAAACAAATTCTAACTTCTTATTATAATTTTGGATATACATTTGTGATATTTTTTTGGCCATATTTCTCGATTTTTTTAATAATATAATGTAAATATTGATTCATTTTTCATGTCAATACACAATCTATAGAAATATGAAAATAACGAGAAAAATATTGTTACGTCAACTTAAACTTAAGACCTAGTTTGGCATTAATTTTTCTAATTAGGGAAAACGTCTTTGAAAGTTTATTAAATACATTTTCAAGCATGTATGGTTGAAAACATATGTTTGAAAATTTTAGATATACTTTATAATTAAAAATCACTTTGAACATGATTTTTGAAATAGTAATTTTCAAATTTTTAGTCATATCGGGTTACGTTACGTTGAGAAGAAGAATACCTAAAATGCTTTAAACCTCTCAATGAATTATTTCTTTACTATAATTAAAAATAAGTATGAGAGAATTTGAAAATATTACTAATAGTGTATATATATATATTTGAACTATGTTCATTTTGGTTCAAACACTTAATTTATATATTAATATAGTAATTTAAGAATTTATTTCGGTTCTATCTAAAAATAATTCTCTTGAGATTATACTAAACTCACCATCCAAAAAGTAAACACGCTTTAATGGATTAGTCTTATTGAATAATGACCACTTTTTTTATATATAAAAAAAATAAATTATTCTAAGAATTCATCCAAACAAATCCCAAATTTTTATCCATTCTTGTTGATGCTATTTGGTAGCTCTTGGTCCACTTAACTCATGATATGTAGAGATCAAATGGGATCAATTTTAATGTGCTACAAGAGAACAATAATAATCCTTTTGACTTAGCCTTTGATATGGGTAGAGAAATATTCTTTTTATCTTTAATTTTTTTAATTAAAATAACCTCTTTTTTATGGTTCAATTCTTATTTAATATATATTCATTATATCTCCCAATCATGAAAGAACATTTCAATGGAAAGAAGAAAAATGAAAAGAATATAATCAAATATTGTTTTTGTTGCAAAAATGATGTGATTGAGAATAATTATGAGAATCGTATGACAGATCAATTGAGAAAATACACACATGAGGATATTTAATCACGTAAATAATTTTTTTTAAAAAAAAATACATGAAATTTAAAAGAAATAAAGAATTTGTTCCCTTTAACCCCCCATAGTTTTAACTACAAGAAAATTGTTGAATTATTGTGTAACGACCCGACTTATACAAACTAATCGGACCATTACTCAATGCATGCAAGACTTCAAAGAATGACACTGTGCTGAATAGTGAAGAAGGATCAAAGCTTTTCATGGAAATTTTCACTTATTTTAATTCAAGAAAATAACACATTAATAAGTAAAAAAAGAAATTTTGGTTCGGGGTACCCCTAATAAAATCAATAAAAGAAACTTCATGAATGAAAAATCCACATAAACAAATAAATAGACGAGTCTCAAAACAAAATTAGACAGTTGGACAACAATTTTAATAAAACATACAAGACTATGCGAAAGCTACTACGGGTCTCGTGATGCCATCAAGGATTCTTCTTGTCATTCGCTGGCACAGTCCTTCCTTTACCTGAAGAACATATAAGAAGAAAGGATGAGTAATTATATTACTCAATAAGTGACCCCACTACCGGAGTCGGGCTAGGCACCTAAGTCTTTTAAGTGCGTCAAACATAAGACATGCATATCTATCATACTTCTATAGGGAAATGGTTATACCAGCCCCTCCGTTGGTTATGGATGCCCACAACCTCTAGAGCCCCGAAGGAAACTCTTACCTCTGGTGATCCTAAAGGAACACAAACCTCTAGTGTACTCGAAGGAGCACAACCTCTGGTGAACCCGAAGGAACACAACCTCTGGTGAACCCGAAGGAACACAACCTCTAGTGAACCCGAAGGAACACATCCTCTAGTGATCCCCAAGGAACACAACCTCCAATGAACCCGAAGGAACACAACCTCCTGTGGACATCCAACCAACGTAGGGGAGTCACCACTACTCATCATACATAATCAACCAAGTTCATGCTCATCCCATCCCATGGATTCATACATTAATAATACTAATCATAAACATTTCATAGCATAAGCTTATACACTATCAGACACATACAACTTTAAGACATGAAACTTTTATACAAGCATCTTATATCATACGTAGCTTTAGAAATCTGCTATCGCAAGGCAACTATTCATATGGCCCGAAAGCAGTTCAGGTAGTAAGATCACTTATCTGAGGGTTGATCCATAAAGCTAACCACACTTCAACTCTTGCAAAATTCCTGAACAAACTGGGAATAAAATTCCCCTAATTTAAGTTATTCATTAAGCCTAACCTATTATAAGCAAACTCAAAATTTGTTCGAGAGAGTCTTTACCTGAATATAGCCAAACTCGCAGTTTCCTCCGACCCTACGGACTAAAGCAATCGGCCGACCACCTATTAAGATTTACCAGTTAATTCGTATTCCCAAATATTTGCCAAAATATGTCACTAACCTACTTAGATTTGAGATACTAACTTAGGGAGTACTAGTCTGGCGACTGACGGTCAGGCGAGCAGTTAATCGCAGCCGAGAACTGGATTCTGAGCGAGAGCGAGAGCCGAGCGAGAGAGAGAGAGTCGAGTGAGAGAGCGAGAGACTGTTGGAGACCACGAGAGACAGCGAGAGACTGTGTGTTTCTGAGAGTGAAACCTCCGAGAAACGAGCGACAACTGAGAGAGAGAGATGGCGGAGCAGAGGGAGGACGGAAAAGAGGGGAGGGAGGCAGCGGCAACGAAAGAAAAAAAAACGGGAAGGAAAGGAGGAGAGAGAGGGGGCGGAGAAGGAGAGAGAGAGGAGAGCTTTTCTCTCTTTTTTTTTTTCTTTACTACACGCAAACTGAGGAGGTTAAAATAGACCTTAATTCCTTCTCCTCCTTAGCCCATTAATTTCACTTTTCCCTTTTTGTTTCTTCAACCAAATAAAATAAAATCTTCTTTATTCAAACTCTGATCCCACCAAATCCATATATTTTATTTTATTTGCCCCAAAGTAAACTATCCTTTGCCAATTCTCAATAATTTCCTTAAATCCACCTAAGACTCACCAACCACTATAAATGCTAAATTTTAAAACTTTCCTCCTTAATCTAAATAAATACATAAATACATATAAATAAATATAATTTTCTTTTGATGCATAATGACTTGAATTAACTTAATAGGAGGATTTACCTTAATGATTTGGGTTGTCACATATTGAATGTGCTAGTCAAACTTACTAGAGAAAATCTTAATAAGGAGCTCAAATAGGATAGGTAACGAGTTGATGAGTTGTGATAAATTTAATTATATCAACAAATTTTAACATTTGTCCTCACATTGCAAGAGTTTGAACACGTGACTTCTTGGTCTGATATCATGTTAAATCATTGATCAACGACCCAAATGTTTGAATTGATGGGAGTGATAAATTTGATTATAACAACACACTTTGACACAACCACAAAAGGAAAGTTACATTATCAGTGCAAGACTTAGGATTGTTGTCACAAGGAAATTGTCAAACAAAATTCTCGAATTATAAGCTATTGTTCTAGGTCTAAATTTTGGTAAATTTTGAACTATGTCGATCAGTTTATATGGAATCAGATTATTTGCCTATCATTAATTTACTTCAAGGAGAAGTGGTGGAAATTTGTTGAGCATCCCACATTGGAAAAATTGAGGGACCTCACACTTTGTAAATTAGTATTTTCTCTAATTTTTTTTTTAAAAAACAAAATTACAAAACTAATTTCTTCCTAAAGAAAAGTCAATTTTTTTTATTGAACAAAAGCTACATAAAAGTAGAACATAAATTTTACTTAATTTGAGGGATTAGATATTTTTGGATGTTGACATATGGCACTATCTCACTCCACATTCAAGAAATTTTATTGGTCATTCTCCCAAAGTTATCCCAAAAAGGAAAATGCCACATCTTCAAAATAATAATAATAATAATAATAATAATAATAATGCCACTGCCAACATTTTTATTAGTTCCTTATCAATTTTCCTAATTAATTACCAATGAAAAGTTGACTGTGACATTTACTTTCTGTTTTTTTTAAAAGTTTTTAGTTATATATATATATATATATGTATGTGTATATATATGTATATTTTCTTTTTCTTTTTCTTTACTCTTGATTTTTGAATCAATAATATGCATCTTTAACAACTGAATTATGTAAGTACTGACATAGTAATGATACATGAACATTATACTTGAGATGAGTTTTGAGTTAGTATGATATAATACTTTGAATTTTTATTTAGAAGGAATGTTGATACACTCCTGATAAACTAATTATAATATACTTAAAATTAGTTTTGAATAAATATTGGTATAATATTAATACAATTGTTTGTACTTAAATGAATTTTGAATGAGTGCTTATAATAAACAATTAATACACTAATAATATAGAAAATTATCATAAATAGAAAAAATATCAAACTATTTACATATCTAGAAAAAATTTACTTTATATATGTGATAGACCCAGATAGACATCGATGTTTATCTGGTAAAGTGATAGATGTCTATCTGGGTCTATCGCGGTTTATCACATATAAAAAGTAAAATTTTGTTATATTTGTAATTATTTTCAACAATTTTTCTATTTTTGAAAACATCCCAATAATATATATATATATATATATATATATATATATATATATATATATATATATATATATATATATATATATATATATATATATACACACACACACACACACATATATACATACTTGAAATTGAATTTTGATTGAGTGTTAATATAGTGCTGATGCACTATTGATATACTTGAATTACATTTTGAATGAGTATTAATATACTATTGATACATTAATACTACACTATACTTTAAATGAATTTAGATCATGAATGTTGGTATACTATTGATACACTAATGATATACATAAACTGAATTTTTAATGACTATTGATATACTATTGATACATCTATGTTATATTTTAAATGATTTTTAAATGATTGTTGATAAATTATTGATACACCAAATACTTAACACAACATATTGAATGAATTATGATATACTATTAATACACCAATGATTAACTTGAAATTCATTTGAATTAGTACTAATATGTAATTGAAATATATCAATGTTATAATTTAATTATCATTCTGAATTATATATTTCATATTTGATATATCAATAGTATCATTGATAATTGATATGTTTTTTTCTCTAAATTAGGCATATCAATTAACTGATATACGAAATACAAAATACTTGTCATACAATTGATGTACCAAATTAAATGGAACTTATATACCATTAAAACCATATAAAAAATAGAACAAATTAGCTAATATACTTTATATCTTGTATACCAGTTGATAAAATTAATGCATGTAAGATATAACATCAAGATCAATTTTGAAAACATAACACAACTAACGTCAAGCCAAAATCAGACCATCAAAATTGAACGAACTAATTGAATGGAAATAACTCTATATCAAATAAAAAAAAAATATTTACCATAATCGAACAAACAACGTCAATCATAATACAATTAGTGTCATGGTATATCAGTTATATAAATGATAGTCTTTAAATATATTTGGTTGATTGATATACCAAAATATAATGTATGTTAGATGTATCAACTGATACACAAATGAAGGTAAAATTGAAATAATAAAAAAAATTGAAAATCTTTTTTTTGTATTGGTATATTTGCAATTTAAGAAAATCATTGCTAAATTCACAAATATCCTTTATGTTCTTTTGCTACTCATTGCAATTTTGAAATTTACTTCAAAGTATATGGACCAAATTAAAATGATATTTTAACCAAATTTTGAAGTTGAACCAAATTTTGAAAATGAGTATGTTGGCGAGCATTTTGTGGGTCTTTTAGTTTAGCTTGTCCTCAATCACATCCAACATAGAATTTTTACACTTAAACACATTTAACTTTGAAAAATCGTATGATTGAGTTGTAAAAAAAGAAGTGTACGTCTTATTGGTATAAACTGTAACTATCAATTCTTTTTTACATTTTTTTTTAACAATACTTTCATATCATCAAGATCTTAGATATTCGAATGTGGTATTGATTTATTCATGTACTCCACCCACTCTAATCCCAGATGGGTTACATACTCACTGACTTTAACCATGATTCATCCTCAAACGAAATCGTAGTAGGGGAAGTTTCTACTCAAGTTGGTTTGAGTTTCAAAATTTGAGAGAGTTTGAATAGTCCTAGAAAGCATAAGCCATCCACTTGAGACAAATGTATTTGGTGGTTAGTGCAATTGGATATATGCTACTTTACCCCACAGTACTTCAAGGTTTATCATTGTTCACCTAAATACTTGGGCTTGATTTGATAAATCTCTAGACTCATAACATCCACAAGCCTTTGGGCCAAATTATTAGATCCCAAACTTGAGCTCATCTAGTTTCTAAATGAGGACATTAACTCTTGTGTGTTTCTATTCTTGATTTGGCCTTAGATTAGAACCATATTTTGAACCCATTTTTATGTATTACAGGCTCATCACTCATAAAAGATAATTAAAATATTTTTTTAAAAAAAGATAAAAGAACAAGTTCCACGTGTCAAATTAAATAGTTTAATGGACAAAAATTTTAAATATATGATGTAATTTAAGAAATTAAGCAGTATGAAATCAAAACAAATTGAAATCTAAAATCTAATTTCGAAAAAAAAAATCAAATCATTAAAATATGTGCATGTCAAGTTTTCTTTTCTAGAACAACAGAAAAGAAAAAAAAAAATAAATAAACAAAATAAAACAACTTAAGAAGCCAACAAATTACCAAGCTAAGTAGAATCCGTTCGTACAGGATGGTCTTCGAGCCGGATTGTTGAAAAATGAAAACTTCGAGGATGGTAAGCTAAGTCACGAGTGATAGAGTTACTTTTGCAGTAAAAAAAAAAAAAACCTTTAATTGACCCCAAAATATAGAGATTTCGAATGGAGTCTACAAAAACCTAAATCTCATCTCCAAACGTAAAAAATAAAGTTAAATAATTTAGATTTTTATGAAAACTTAAAAAGTAAACTACAAGATTTCCAAAATTTAGCATAGGAATTTGATAGTTTGAAACACACAAATGAGATGTAAATTGTGGAAGTGTGATAAATTTTCTCAAGCTTCCTACCCTTACCCCCTCTATCAACGACTCTATTCAAATATAGCAAAAGAAACCAAAATATTTAGAAATATAGTAAAATATCATTGTTTATCTGTGATAGACCGCGATACACTACTATTTGTGTTGATAGACTGTGTATTTTGCTATTAGTTGTTCAACAGTTTTGCCATCTAAGATAATTTCCCCTCTATTAAGGAAACTAAAAGAATCATAATTAATTAAGTTCCTCGTCCCCGCCCCCATGGGGGAATTTACGCCCATCCCCGCCATTTGTCCCATCCCCGCCATTTGTAGGCGAGGATGCGGGCGAGGATTCCCTGAGATAGAGAGAGAGCTAAACTACGAGTTCAAATGCAAGACCAAATTACTATCAATAACTAGAGTGAGACACACACACACACACACACATATATATATATATAAACGAGTGGTCGGGATAAATCGGGGTAGGGTTGACCCCTCCTTGTTCCCGAACGGATATTTGAAAAATGTCCCTGGCTTGACCCCCATCCCCGGTCAAACCGAGGATTCCCCGACCTGATCAGGGCGGGGCCCAGCAGGGATTCGACCTCGAGAGTTTTTTTTACCAACCATAAATTACATTAACGTTCAAGACTAAAGTGCATATTTAGTAGAAAATCGAGATAAAAATGAAAATCTCAAAGCTTAGGAACCAAATTGAAACAAAATTTAAATTTAAAAGGTAAATTTATAATTTTTTTAATTCAGGGACTAAATATAAATCATACTCAAATTTTAAGAAATAAAAGTATAACATCCAATTGAAAAGATAAGAAAAAAAAAAAAAAACATAATTACGAAAAAGAAATGTTATGGATTTAAGATATTTGCACCCGGACCCCAGGTATATAAACGAAGCAAAACCCTAAGCCCGCGCCTCAGTAATCAGTTGGGAAGAGAGAGATCGTTTACAGAGACATCTACGGCTTCTCTTTTCCTCCAAGATGGTGACTTTCAGGGTAAGACGTGATGTTTGTTCTTAGATCTCTCTCTCTCTCTCTTTTTTTTTT
>QLSR01001478.1:1261740-1317314 GCA_031780015.1 Citrullus colocynthis
TTTTTTTTTTTTTTTTTTTGTTATGTACTTTTTTTTTCCTCAATGACAGCTGAATTTTTAAATTCAAAAAGAAAGTATACTGATTCTGAACTTGATATTCTTTGAAGTATACTGACTTAATTTCATTTAACAGACACTATCCCTCCTCTTGGCCACAGCTGGAGCTGTAATGTCTCTCAGAAAATTTGAGAACTTATTTAATAATAGCCATCAAAGAATAGGTTTAGCTCTTTACATAGCCATATGGGCACAGGCAGTGATAGGCATTTTCAGGCCTCAAAGGTAAATTTCCTCTAGGTTTCCCATTTTACCCTTTTCATTTTTAGGACCTTTCTTGACTTATGGAACTTTGTAGGACCAAAACATGATTGTTCCACCAAATGATCCCATTAAAATATGCATAATAAGAGTTTGTCGTGACTTCTATACTTAATCAAAAGCACTTTTAAATTTTATTTTGGTATCTAATTACATAGTAAAAAATGTTTTAATTCTTTCTTTTTTTTTTTTTTAAATGCATAACATGCTTTTAGAAATTGCGCTTGGTTAATGCTTATTCAAAAAGTATTACAAAATGAGTACTCTGCTAGAAAACACTATCCTCGAAATTCGTTACAAACTCAGTCTGAACCTTCTGTGGAAATGTTTCCTTTTGATTACTACCACCACCCACTTCATTTGTGCAGGGGAAAGAAAGAAAGAAATGCATGGTTTCTTATGCATTGGATTCTTGGAACAATAATTTCTATAGTGGGAATCATCAATATTTACACTGGCTTAAATGCCTACCATAAGAAAACTTCAAGAAGCATTGGATTATGGACTGTCCTCTTCACTGCAGAGATCTCTTTCGTTGGTTTCTTTTACTTGTTTCAAGATAAATGGGAGTTTTTGCAAAAGCAAGGGGTTGTTTTAGGGGAATCTGAAGCAGTTTCACCTACTGATGAACAAGTGGAAACTCAAAGGCAAAACTCCAAGGAGTTGTTGCCTGATCCTTGTACCAAACAAAATGCACTCAGAAACTTGTTTGATTGATATGGGTTTTTCTTTTTCTTTTTCCTCCCCATTTTTCTCACTAGCTTAGCTACTATGTTTACATGTTCTATCTGACTGAAATTTCTACTCTATTTTTGATGCCTGCACTTTGTGCAAGTGAAGTGATCCTCTGGGGATTGTTTATGCTGATGAGTGCATGCATCAAAAAGAGCATCATCTTCCATTTGCTCAAATTTACTTCAATTTCTTAATCCAAAGCTAATTCCTAGTGGTTGAAGTTCGTGCCCCAAGAGATTTTATTTTCATTGAAAGTTGAGAGTTGAAAGAGTATATATGTAAAAGCTTATTAGTTTAAAGCTTGTGGTTTTGGGTTGTTTAACATTTGTATTAAAGGAGTTCTTGTTATAATTCTTTCTTTAGTTCTTTGTGATGATGTGATTTTGAGTATTATTTTAAGTAGGTTTTACCGTCAAATGTTAATTTACATGTATTTCTATTTTGTAGGTCAGAGGTTCAAATCCTTATTTCTTACATGTAAAATAATAACAATAAAAAAAACTTTGATTTGCACTACAATGATTTAGAAAGCAACAATGAGGTTATATAGCCTTTTGGTTATTCATATGTCACTATGCATTCATACTTTCGTAGCCAACCAATGGAAGTGAAGATTCAAACCTTAAACTTGATTGTTGAGGGCGTATGTTTTAACCAGTTGAGTTAGGTTGAAGTTATAATTATCTTTTAATAATTTATTTGTATATTTAAAATTTTATATTAAATTAAATAGAAGGGTGAGAGTGACAATTACACTATTTTAATTTACACCACTTAAAATAATTCAAGGATATTATTAATGATAATAGTAATTAGTTAGAGGTAGTTTAGTAGTAATATGGGTAATTAGGTATCTTTGGCAGAGATCATTTTGGTAAGTCTTCCTTAGTGAATCGGTTGTGGGAGAGAGATATCTCTCTTCAATGACTATTAATATTGTAATTTCTTTCATTGACTCATTGCAATATTCTTTGAAGTTTTGATATATTTTCTATGTTTGAATATCTAACACATACGTGCAATACATAATCTCATTTTTGAACAAGCTAGGAATATAAATGCGGAAGCAATTAGGATCTAAAATATTATAACTACATTAATTTTAAGGATTGAATCTGCTTGTTTTTAAAACCCGAAAACAGAGGTTTTATACTTACTTGTTGTAGCTCAAAATTGAAACTTCAAGATTTTGATCCCGAACACTTCATGGACCACCATCAAACTGAGTCCCTCTCGGGCCAATAAGAGGGTGGGACCCCTTGTCCAAGACCTAGAATCAGCACTTAATGGGAACAACTTCTCTACTAACCTAGAATTAGGTAGGAGTGAATTTCATCTCACAAGACTGTATCCCAACTATCTACCTGGTCTTATCCTTAAAATGATAGGCTTATTGAGTCGGCGAACTCGGGTCACTCTCACCCATGCAGATTAGAGGATAATCCCAAATAACCAGAAGTTCATAGTTAGCTTAGGATTAAAATCAAGTTATTTAGGTTATCATGTTGAAATAATCAGTTTTAACAATAACGACATAAAGTAAAATTGATTATTTCATGGTTCGGTCTTATGCAAACTCATTGCATAGGATGCCCTCACTCTCATGTCTCTACATGAACGATATAGGATCACATTATTTGTATCAAATACAAAGTGGGTCGCATCCATAATGTTCCCAGGATAAAGTACCTAGCCTTATCCTTATACTATAGACCATTTTGGCTATTACCTAAACTTGATCCAAATTTATGTCTACACATAAAGTCTAAGTATTCAAACTATAGTTAAGGGTTCTTAGTTTATTGGATTTAATAAATGCAATTCACATATTCTATAACATCTTTACTAAATAAACTTCGATAACAACTTTATTGAGAATATGTTTGAAGTTTACAAACCACGACTTTTAGGACGTAAAACCCAACAATTTCCACGTGAATATTTTGATCAAACAATAATACATGATCGTTTATGTTTATCCTTAGCCTATTTTAAATGTAACATGTGTTTGAGTTTTTTTTCTTGAAGAAAAATAAAACTTTTCGATCTTGAGGTTTGAAGTTAGTGTCTGTTCGACCTTAAAGTTATTAAATAGACACTTTTAATATATGAAGTTTGAAAAATAGTACAAAATAGTTTCTAAAAGAATTAAAACAATAAAAAATAATCAAGTCCAACCCCAAAATTGGACGGATTAGATTTTTTTTTTTTTTTTTCCGCTTAAATGGCTTAATTTTTGTCAACTTATGCAGTATTTTGCAATGTAAACTTATCGTTGAAACATTTAGCACTGTTCATAATTATTTAGTTTTTGAAAATTATATTTGTTAATCATGTTTAATCCTCCCTCTAAGTAACTATTTAAGTTTTTAATCAAACTTTAAAGATAAAAATAAAGTTTTTTTTATAAAAAAAATAAGTTTAAAAAACTAGTTTGGATGTTTTTTTTTTCTTTTTGATATTGATATTCATGAGTATCTAGGTCAGTTTACAAGCATCTCGACTAATGATAACATGCCTTATTCTATAATATTTGGATGTCAAGAAGACACATAGGATATTAAATTTCAGATAGATAGCCACCAAAAATTGAACCCATAACCTCTTATTAGTAGATAAGATACTGATTTGGATTTTGAAAACACTCCTAAAATGTAACAATCAAACATAAAAGTTATTAAGTAGAAATAGTATTTGTCCAATTAATTTTCTTAGCAATAAAAAGAGCATAATTGAAATTTCTTAAAGTAATTATTTTCTTTCTCAAAACTACGGGTGGCCCTCTTCCCTAAGTATCTTTGTAGTCTTCTTGAAAATGTGTAATATATATAAATATACGTATATTATATTACATTACTTTTTTTTTTTTTTACGATGGCTCCAACTACATTTATGTTATTTTTTATTCGAGCCATGGTATCTTTTGGTTATTATGGTATGGGTATTGCTAGATTCAAACATATGGCTATTTTATTTGTTTGCCAAATCATGGCTAGATGTTCATAGAATTATCATGTAGTATTCAACATTTAAATTTAGTTTTTATACTTTTAATAAATTTTAAAATTAGTCTTCATGGTTAATTTGAAGTTAATTTTTATTTAGTAAAATAATAAAAATAATTTTCATTTAAGAAACTGCATATCGTCAATATATTTCCAAAACTAGATAGGAAAGATTAATATAAGTTTTTTCCCCTTATAAAAAAGACGTTTAAACTTTGTTCCTTTTCCAAATATTTTTATTATTTTGCAATATTATTTTTAATTTTTTATAAACATTTCAAAATTTTCTTTAATCTAAAATTCATTTAGAATGTTAGAAGAAAAATTAACATGGCATATGATAACTCGTAGAAATAAAATTATTGTACTCTTTATTTGGAATAATTAAAGTAATTTAGGAATGAACGCATGAGTTTGAAAAGAAAATAGTATAATATAAATAACTTTACATTCATGATGTTTACAAAAGTTTCAATTCTAGAAATTATGAGTTTTATCTCTTTTGAACTCAGGATTTGACAAAAAGAAACAAAAAAAATGATTAAGGACAAGAAAAAGATGTTGTCAGAATCGCCAAAACTACATCGTTCCACTGATCAAAGTGTCGAAGAATCCAGCGTTGAGAAGAAAAAGAATCGTTCGACTCATGGGAAGGTGGCTATCATGTCTATATGCAAGTAGATGACTGATTTGACGGAGCCACGGCAAAACCAATGAATCTATGACGCGGTGAAGTCTGTGTAGCAGGGCACGGAATTAAATGCAAAGGTGTTAGACAATCATGAGACTACTTTTTGGACATATATAAATAGCCTGCGGGAGCTCAAGTTGAAGACAAAGAGAAAATAGTGGGTGAAAACTCTTCTCAATCTCCCTCACCACCATTATCGCTTTCTACCTCTAGCTCGCTGGTAAGAGGATTCTAAGTGAAGTTCAGTGTCGTCTCTCAAAGAATGAGAATCCATCCATTTCCCTTATGCAAATTGTATCAAACAGTCTCCATCTCAAGCCTTCAAGAAGCAAGACGTTACCATTGGCGGCTTGACATTATTTATTTTACATTTCACTTTCGTTTCCACCTTTCTTATTTGTAATAAGAGTGTGATATCGAAAGACACATATTTCTTTAATATGAATTTGATTGATTTCATATTTCCATCTATCATCATCTTCAACACCTTACGTCATGAGTAGCTAAATTTCCTAATGGGTTGAGTGGATGAAACTAACACTTTCTAAGTTTTACTTAATTTGCATTCATTTTGTTTAAATGTGTGCTAATAACCTTACATGAATCTATCAAACAAATAGGTTTATGTAAGTATAATTAACAGCTTAAGAGAGTAAGTGATTAACCATTTTCATTTAAACAAGAAAAGAATTAGCTTTAGAGATAAAGTCGATCTTTTGTTAAGAAGAAACTCATCGTGCATCTAAGAAATAAGATAAATGTGGCATCAAACCTTTAAGAGATGTGTTCTCAATTTTGAGTTTGCAATATGAATGCATGCTTAAAGTATCGGTTAGAAATATGTTAGTGAAATCTTCTCAACCCTACTTTATCTTTTGATTTTTCCATCTCAACATCTTCTGCTTTGATTACCATCATCTTCCATGCATCATTATTCCACATGTTCATTCACCATTTTTATATTTATAAATTCAATTTGTAAAGACACCTCAACGCGTTCTTTTTACATATATTCATTTGTATAGCAACTTGCATTAAATCAAAGAATTTTCTTAACATCAAATTGTTACAAATTCCTGTGTTCAACCATGGGCTCTCAAGGAAACCTATATTTTAAACTTACACTTTGGTTTTTAATAAGAAAACTTGTCTCTCACTAAACCAATCTTAAGTAGTATCAACGCGGCATAAGGTCATTTCAACGCATCATTCTTAACTAACTTTCACGCAACAACATATTTAGACACATCAACTTTTTGTTCAACATTCTAATTTTTTTTCTTTACTCCAGTGATAATTTTGAAACGTATTATAAGAAAGGTTAGAGGTGATATTGTAACTTTTGAAAAGATAGATGTATTTTTTTAACAAATAGCAAAATTCAAGGTTATTGTTATTTTTTTTATAATTTGACTTTCTTTTCTAGAAAAGTTAACCACACTCTAACAATAAAGACTACTTTTAAAATTTATTAAAAGTACCAACACTAAATTTGAATATTCGAAAGTACAAAGAAAAGAACATAACTAGTCACAACAAAAAATGGTATTTAAACTTTGTTATTATTATATGTTCTCCTTTGTCTTTGCTTTTGGATGGTTAAATTATAAATTAATTTTGAGGTTGGCATCTAATAGACTCTAAAATATAAAAATTACAAATCTAACCTTCAAACTTTCAAAATTTTTTAAATTTACAAATCTACTAAATAATATAAGTGAAAGTTTAGAGTTTTAGTAGACATAAAATTTATATTTATATTTAATAAATCAATTAATTTTTAAATTTTCAAATGTTTTAAAATTTTTAAAATATAAAATTAAAAGCTTAAAGTTTAGAAATTTATTAAATAATTTTAAAGTTCAAAAACTTTGCATGTTTGAATTGACTTTTGGAAGGGGTGGTTGGGGTAAGGAGCGGAATAGTGAATAGTTAGAATTTAAGAGTTACGAAGTCTAATAAGAAGTTGATAAGATATAAAATTGACGTTTTTAGTAGAACCCACCAACTCCTCCAACCAAATTAAGAGTAGAGTTGACAAACTACTATTTTTTAATTATTTGGGCCAAACACATCCTAAATATTTAAATAAAAAAGAAAAAAAATATATTTATAAATACTTAAAAATTCAATCAAACAGGAGTCGACTACATTTTTAAATTTCACGTGCTAAACTAAAACTTGTAATTTAACATTTTTGGATTTACATAAAAAAAATAATAATAAATAAATAAGTAATAATAACATTTATGGATAGATTTTGATATTTCGTCCTTATTTGTATCAACGTTGCCCAAAATTGAACCATCCACGTTTCAATCCCTTTATGGTTTCAGACACTTGAAAGCCTTAGCTCAAATCCAAAAGTTAGAACAATTAAATAAATACTAAATTATTAAATTACAAATTTGATCAAATTAGTGTCAAAGTTAAAATTTAGTTAGTATAGTTTATAAAATTTCATAAATACTCTTTATAATTTATAAAGTTGCTACAGTTAGAATTAGTTAGAAAAATTTTATTAAATTATTAAATTAAAATTCTAACATTATAAAGATTAGGTTTTAACTTTTTAAAAAATTATAAGAATCAAATTTGTTACTTTAAGTACAAAGAACTCTATTTTATCTCAAAACGAAATAGTAACTTTTTGAGCTCATCACTTTTAAATTTAATTCTTTTATCAACTAATTGTGATAAAATAACACATATATCTTATAAATATTGTAAAGTATTTACATACATGTTTGATAACAATCTCTTCTATTTTTTTCTTCGAAAAACATGAATTAGAAATAGTTCGAGAACAAACGAGAAATGAAAAAACTTGGGTACAACTTCTTTTGTGCCGTCCAAACTGCATCCCATATAAAGTGAAAAAAATTATATTCTATATTTTATTTTTAGTCCTTAAGTTTTGGGTTTAATTTCTATTTAGTTCCTAGGTTTTAAAATGTTACACATTTAATCCTTAAGTTTTGAGTTTGGTTTTAATTTAATCTTTAGGTTTTAAAATGTTATAATTTTACTCTTGACACTTGAGTTTTGTTTCAATTTGGTCTCTAGATTTCAAGATTTACATTTTTAACCTTGATTTTTCACTAAATACTCTTTTTTTATCTTTAGTATTAATGTATGTTAATAAATTTAAAATAATTAACTTAATTATAATTAATTAAGTTCCACTATTCCAAAATTTAGAGACAAATGATATTAAAATATATATATATATATATATATATATATATATATATATATATATATATTTATTTATTTATTGAGTTATGGTTGCCCAACAAAGAAAGTGAAGGTTTGCGAAATCCTGACAAGAACCTTTTGAAATTTGCGTTACAAATTGACACCTCCTATATGAAAATTGAATTTTTTACTCAATTTTTTGTCTTCCTTCGTCAACTCTTGAGGACCACTTTGTTGATACTGTAGAATCTGTGATACTCGTTTGGATTTTTCTTTCTTCCCTTCTTAATTTCTATTCAATTTCTGCACCAAATTCCGTTTCAATTTTGATCCCCCATTATCAATCGACGCCGTACGAGCTTCATCACTCTAACAATGGCTTCGCAAGATACTCATCACCATGCCCACGATCATCATCACCACCACCACCACGAACATGACGACAGCCACAGCCACAGCCACGAGTAATTTCCATTCAATTTCTGCGTTTAGGTTTTGATATCTAATCTCATTTCTCCGGCTTAGTATTCATCATTTTTCACTTGTAACAGGAAACCCGAGGGGGATTCTTCTTTTGTTGGAGCAGATGGTAGGGTTTATCACAGTCACGATGGACTAGCACCTCACTCCCATGAACCCATCTACTCTCCTGGCTTCTTCACCAGGAGAGCTCCGCCTCTTCTTACTAGAAATTTTAATGAAAGAGCTTTTACCGTTGGTATTGGTGGCCCTGTTGGTACTGGGTATGTCTATCTTCTGTTTCCTTTTCATTCTCTGTACTCATTTCCATTGAAACAAAATGCAGGGGAGATTAACTTTTGAGCCTCTAATAGGATTCTACTATTCTTTGCTGACACTTGATGCCATTGCTAAAATGTATTCATTTTGAATGTTTTGAATCTGTTATCTAGCACATCCAAGGACGATCCTGAAACCTAATGTATATTAGTTTATGTGTTACTTATATTTTTAAGCCTAGGATTTAGACATGTGTCATATTTAAACAGTCTAATTCTATCGCCGTCTCTACTATTTGATATTTCTCTCTAACACACTATCAGTAAACTACGGAAATTCCTGTGCCGTTTATTTTTTTTTACTTTTTGTGATTGTCGATTTTGTAACACATTGAATGTTGTTTTATTGTTGTTTAGGAAGACAGCTCTGATGCTGGCACTCTGTACCTTCTTACGTGATAAATACAGTCTAGCTGCAGTAAGTGTGATTTTGAATCGAGTTGTCGATATCACTTTTTACTTTTTTGTTTCTGTGGTTCTCCTTCCTAATTTAATATTTGTAGAATGTTGGTGGGTCTGTTATGCTTTGACTTTGTTTATATTTGCTCATTTTAAAACAAAGCAGTATATTCAGCTTTTTGTTCAATTTTTCTGTTAGTATGAAATCGTGTTTTCTATCTAATTTGAGAACGATGAAACTTCATTTCCTTTATGTTTTAGAATATAATCAGCTGGATAACTTTCACTGCTCTGTACATGTATGGAAGATGTTGTATACTGTGATTTTTTTATCTGCTAATATTTCTTTACTAGATCCGGAAATAGATCGGTGCAAGTTATTGTTTTTTATTTTGAATGTCAAGAATGTGCTTAGAAAATCCACGAGAGTTATTTCGGCCCTGTTTGATAACCATTTGATTTTTTTTCTTAATTTAAAATCCACAGTGTGAAAATGTTATCCACTTTCTACCGACGTTTTAAAAAATCAAGCTAAGTTTTGAAAACTAACCAAAAAAAAAAAAGTAGTTTTTCAAAAAACCAAGTCAAGTTTTGAAAACCAAAAAGGACATTTTTCAAAAGCCAAGCCAAGTTTTAAAAATTAAAAAAAGTAGTTTTCAAAAAGTAGTTTTTGTTTTTAGAATTTGATTAGGAATTCAAGTTTTCTTTAGAAAATGTGAAAGCCATAAGAAAATTGAATGAAAAAAAAACCATAAATTTCAAAAACTAAAAACGAAACTGTTACCATATGGGGCCTTCATGTTTTGTTCTTGACTGTTCTGTTAGGATTGGATGGTATTTGGACAGTCACATAAATTTTGACCAAAGTTTGGCATTGTGAAATTCAAGTGCCAAAAGTTTAGTAAGATAATGAGCTATTCTTTTTAAGTAGGCTATTCAATTACACCAAGTTCTTTGCTAAAGTAAATGTAAATAACGAATATTGTGGTAGAATGAAGTGTTTTTCTGCTAGAAACATGAGAATGAAAAATCATCAAACATAAGATACTGATCTTTAATTTTGATTTGAAAAGAAAAGATATTTATTTAGATTGATTGGCATGATGACTGTTAGGTCACAAACGACATCTTCACAAAAGAGGATGGAGAATTTTTGGTGAAGCATGGAGCACTACCAGAGGAAAGGATTAGAGCAGTGGAAACCGGTGGCTGCCCGCACGCTGCTATCCGCGAAGACATCAGCATTAACCTTGGACCTCTCGAGGAGCTTTCAAACTTGTACAAAACAGACATACTTCTCTGTGAATCTGGTGGAGGTAATTTAGAAATCCCCAATTTTGAAGTTTGAATAACATGTCTTAGATTATTTTAACTTCTCTTTCAATGATGCCAATCCATGCAAAACTGGACCTATCTTAGCATTCCCTTCTCATTCATAGACATCGATTAACATCAGAAAAACCAGTTGTGAGTTCAAAAGAAAAATACTTCACAATAATTTAGGTATCTCAGGTTCTCATGTTTGGTGTTAAAGAAGAAAGTAATCTTGGAAGTGTAGTCTTTATGGAGATGGGTTTTCAAAAATGTTGCAGCTGGAAGTTTTAGTTTAGAATTTGAAGTCCTCAATATAAGATTTATCTGTTTTCTTGTGCAGATAACTTGGCTGCCAATTTTAGCAGGGAACTTGCTGACTATATCATATATATCATAGATGTATCTGGTGGGGATAAAATTCCTCGAAAAGGTGGCCCAGGAATCACTCAGGCTGATCTCCTTGTATGTGATTTTCTGATTTTGTGGGTTGCCAACCAATTTATGATCACCCATCCCAGGCAGTATTGCAATCAAGATTTTGAACTTAGGCATCTCTTTATAAATGGTTGAATTTTGATAACAGGTTATAAACAAAACTGACCTCGCACCAGCAGTTGGAGCTGATCTAGCGGTTATGGAGCGTGACGCACTGAAAATGCGAGATGGGGGACCATTTGTATTTGCTCAGGTCAGCTCTTAATGTTCTTCATATTAGATAACATGACGTTCCATCTCAAAACAAATAGACATTGAGAAGAATAGCTTATATATCTTTTAAAAGCTATGAGGTCTCCTTAATGTTTCTAACATGGGATACGAAGAACAAAGATTGGAAAACTTCTTTGTCCATGTTAATGATATATGCCCAACCGATGTTTGTGCAGGTTAAACATGGAGTAGGCGTTGAGGAAATCGTTAACCACATTATACAGGCATGGGAAGTAGCAACAGGGAAGAAACGCCATTGAAATTCCTCAGCTGGAAAGTGGAAGGGTTTGGTTGAAGTTTGACCACTGCAATAGGAGCCGTTGTTCTTCGTTTTTCTGCCTTTTCTAACATGGAAGTACTTAGTCGGAATTTAATGCTGCCAAGCTTGTTTTTAGAAAACAAGGCTTCTTCCTTTGTGGCATAGCTCTAACTTTTAAGAGCATATAAGAGGCTCCTACTTCCATGAGAATTTACCAATGCTCAGCTTTTATGCCGTTTGTGAAAGGTAGATAATAAATCTAAGAAATTTATAGGTGGAATGAGTGTTTAAGGCACTTGAACATTTGGTTTTTAGTTTTTGTTTTGATTTTTGAAAATTATGCTTGTTTTTCTACAACCTCTTTAATAAGAATTTTATCTTTTCTAAATAAACGCTTGAATTCTTAATAATACTAGTAATAATAATAATAAAATTGTTAAAAATTACTTTTTTAAGTTTTCAAAACTTGATTTGGTATTTGAAAACATTAGTGAAAGGTAGATAATAAACAAGAAATTCAAAGGTGAAAGGAATGTCTATATGTTTAATTTTTAAAAATTAAAAGCAAAAAACACGTAGTTTTTTAGAAAAAGAAAAAATCTCTTCTTGTTTTTAGAATTTGATGTGAAATTTATAATAAGAAAATTAAAAGAAAAAAATTAGCATAAGTTTAAAAAATTTGAACGATAGGCCGCCTTTTGGTTTTAATAATGTGATAATATCAAGAATAAAAGTTAATCGATGGAAATTATATTTTTTTCAATAATGGCAGTCAGATAGTGAGGAGAATGCTTTGCTTGATTTGATTGGAAACAATCCAAACCAACTGTTAACATGAAAAATTTCAGTCAATCACAAGTTACCACGTCATTATCTCAATTTATTGTAGAAATTATAAATTGGATTAGATCAAATAATTAAATTTATTGTAGAAATTATAAATTGGATTAGATCAAATAATTAAAATCGCTCGAATCTTAAGTCCAACACAATTCAAGTCCATTGTAAAAATTTGGGACAAAAAGGATATCGAATCAGAGCCCAATCCCAATTTTTGGGCCCAAGAGAAACTAGGCTTAAGCCCACTCAAGACCCATGGAAATTCTATAAATATAGGCTTTACCCTTTATTTTTTGGGAGCATTGGAAGAACCAAAAGTCGAACCTATGAAGTTCTAAAAACTTAGAAGCTTTGAAGCTCTAAAAATTGATTTAAACAACACAACTCTCTCAAAACTTTGAAAATTTCTACTCTCTCGAAGATCTAAAGATTGAAGCTCAGAAGTTCAGAAGACTCTCTAAAGCTCTTAAAGTTAGAAACAAGCCAGAGGTCGACCCAAGCTGATCAGCAAGCTATAGGTTGATCTAAATCGATCAACAAACCAAAGGTATCAATTAGCAAGATCAGCAAGTTGAAAGGTTGATCATCCAAGAAGATCATCACACCCAAAAGCTAATCATCCAAAAAGATCATAGGCCTAAAAAATAAAGTTTACTTTATGAGAGAAAGTATCAAATGATCATTTATTAGAGACTGTACTCAATATATTGTACTACAAGTAATAAGAATATAAAGTCCAAATTCAACGAATTAAATTTCTTCAAAAAAAACATTAGCGACAAATATATCAATGATTAGCCTGCAATAATTATTTAAAGTGCTATTTAAATTATCAAACGGCTCCTTGATTTTTTATTATCATTATTATTACTATTTTTAAATTAAGCATTTTTTAAACAAATTAAGTTTTGAAGAAAAAGAAATAAATAGTTTTCAGATTAATTTATTCAGAATTACATTTACTTACGAAGTAACAACAAATTAAAGTTAATTCCTTCGATTTAAAAATTTAAAAAATTAAAAAATAATATTAAAAAAAAAATTGTTAAAAAGCTTTGAAATTGAGAAAATTAGGGGAAAAAACCGACTCTGCTGGGGATCGAACCCAGAATCTCTGGTTCCGTAGACCAGCGCCTTATCCATTGGGCCACAGAGTCTTTATATTCCAAACCATTACTTTCTTTAAATTTCTAAAACATAGAAGTGTAAAAAAATTCAACAAAATTTTCAAAAATAAAAATTCGAAAATCGATTGTGTAAATTTTCAGTTTCTTGCAATTGAAAATTTTCGAAGATTAGAAATTGTAAATGGTTCAAATAATTCTATTTAAATTTTGAGGTATTTGCATAAATAGCAATAGCCTCAAAGTATTACCAACTATAGTCTATAGCACAATGCAAAAAAAAATTTTAATATATAAAATTTTAGATCATATCGCATAGTCTTTTAGTGATAGACTATATTGTTAATAGAAGTTTATAACTCATAGATTTTGCTATCTTTGCAATTCTTTAAAAATGTTGTTATACACTTAATTATTAACCTTAAAATTGTTACCTATTGCAATTACCCTTAAATTTAAATGTTATTTTGATATTTGTACTAAATTTATGGCTATATTTAAGAAATTTAGTGAACGAAGTTAGATGAAATGGAAAATGAAAAGAATCAAAATTGTTATTTTTTAAAAATATATAAACCAAAATGAGTAAAAGTAGAAAGTTAAAGAGTAAAATGAAGAAACTAGTATTTAAACCTTTTATTTAAGTCAAAAAAACACTTTTGGTCCCTAAACTTTCACGGAAGAAATGATTTAGGCTCTGAACTTTAGTTAATGATGATATAGTCCATATACTTTTATCATTGTAACAGTTTAGTTTCTTAACTTTAATTTATAACAATTTAGTTTATGTACTTTATAATTTGTAATGATCCCTATCGTGAAAAACTTTATGGAATTTAATTTTTTTTAAAAAAAGACTTTATGTATGTAGATAATAAATTGATCAGAGATCAAATTTTTACGTAAACTAGAAACAAAAAGCTATTACATAAGAAAAATTGACCCTTAATTTTGATGAGATTTTTAACAATAGCAACTAAATTGTTACAAATTTCAAAGTGTATGAACTCGATTATTACTTATAAAAGTTGATAGGCTAAATTGTGACAAATTTAAAAATACATGGGTGACAATAGCTCAATGACCAAATTGTTACTCTTATACAATTAGAGGCATTCATGGTTCGATTAGTTTCGTTTGAGTGTTAAACCAAACCGAATCTAATAATTTGGTTTTCAAATTACTCTAAACTGAACTGAACTACATAATTCGATTTGGGAGAGTATTCGGTTCGATTTAGGTTCAGTTTTAGTGAACACCTCTACAAACAACTGCATTTTTTTAACCTTTTTATTTATTTAGAATTACATTATTTACCAGGTGGATTCAAAGTTATTAGCCACCAATTTTAAGTATATGTTGGTAGATAATTTGAAAACAGAAATTTGAAAACAAGGAATTCAATCCAAACAAAGTTGTATTTCATGTTTTCAGATATGTGTTTGGTAGCAGATTTAGAAATTGGATTCTAATTTAAACAATTATTTAAAATATGTTTGATACTATATATTTATAAACCATAAAACTAGTTATAGTTATTCACTAATATTTAGTTGATAATAAATTATTCTTAATTTATTTATGGATATAATTTATATTAAAAATATTTATATAATTATTATTTTGTAATATTATATAATTTATAATACATATTAATTTTTTGAAAAAAACCAATTGAGTTTATAACATGACATATTATATTTTTAAATATTTTTATATTCAATTAATATAATTATGAATTTTAAAATTTAAAATTTAAAATCGAAATAAAATGAAAATATAAAAATGTTGTTTTTAAAATTTGCATAGTTTAGATCACAAAATTCGAAAATAATTTTCAAAAATAAAACTGCAAAAAAAAAAACATAAAACAGATTCATTTCGCGCAAAGAAAAAAGAAGAAAAAAGGTTGAAAGAAACGACTCCGCTGGGGATCGAACCCAGAATCTCTGGTTCCGTAGACCAGCGCCTTATCCATTGGGCCACGGAGTCCTTAGTTGTTGTAACATATAATAGAAATGGAAAACTTTGATAACTAGCCCGGATATAATTTACTCAATGTTCTTTGTTTATTATCGTTGGTAGTACCATACTCCCTTTGCTTACACTTAAATTTTATCTTCATAATATCCTTTTTTTTCGTCTATCACTTATATATCATATTTGTAGTCTATCATGAACAGATCATATTTATATTTATCATTATTGATATACCAATTTTATGTCATTAGATGTCTACCATCAGTAGACTATTTTTTTTATGTATATTACTGATAAAAAATTTTAATATCTATTGTGGATAAATTATTAATATGTTCATGAGTGATACATAATTTCTATTTATGGTAGACTGGACCATTTTTATAACACCCTACTTCTCGAACCTATGTAACATCCTACTTCTTGAACTTATGCGTTTAAGAGCTTATAAAGAAAAGAAGTAAGCAAAGAGAGGTTTGTGCTTAAGTATCAGGTTAAGAGTAAGTTGTAGATAAGTTTGGGTTAGAAGGTTTGGATTGGAAGGTTGCGTTGAGTGATTTCCGGATCTTGGAATTGAAGTAATTCTTAAAAGTTAAGAAATAGTCTAAGTAGAATAACCAGACTAGAAGAACGCAATTATGTTTCTAAGCTTGGAAGTATGATCTAAGGAAAGAAAGAAAATCTCATCAAGTGATGGAAAGAGTTAAAAAGCATAGCCGGGAGTTAGATTGAGTTGGACGCATATTTAGTAAGAGACCATGTTGGATGCATGGTCAAAACTAAGGAAACGCATGATAAAGGTAAGCATTGTGGAAAAGAAAATGGGTTAGGTGTTGAAGTATTGTAAGGAAACCCGAGAGCTGGGGGAAAAGAGGTGAACACATAAAAGGTTATGAAGGAAGGGAATGTAAGCTTGGCTTAAGTAGGACGTATGAGCAGGAGGACTAAAGTGGAGCAGTGGTGCGTCGAAAGGAAATCTAAGTCTTGGAAAGAAGGATAAAACGCATAAGGTGAAATCAAGAAAAGATGTTATTGTAATTTAAGGTAAACGCATGACTCACATCAAGGAAGATTTTGTTGAGTCTTGGATAATTTATAAGGTTGAGAAGTAAGTCTAAAGAAGGAATCCGGAGAAGAACGCATAGAGGAACAATCAAGGGATCCTTAACGATGGAAGGAAGGTCATGGACGCATAACAAAGAAGAGATAAACGCATGAAGAACAAACGTATGAAGGAAGATCTTGAGATGATTTTGGTTAATAAAATAACAAGCATAGTCGGATGGTTATCACTCAAGAGAAGGACTTGTAGCTAAACCTTAAAAGGAGGATTAGATGGACGCATAGGGGCACTAAGTTGTATGCGTGGTTCGTATTTCGGAACAAGTCAAACGCATAAGATAAGTTTATAAAGGTTACGTGGTTTCATTTAAACTTAACGCTTTATAAGAAGTAGGTGTCGGGTTGCATGTCGGATGTGTCATGCAGCGTGACTGGTGGCAAACAAGTGGCAAAAAGAGAGGAGAAGTTGGATGACAAAAACCTTCATCCCAAAACTATAAATAGGATCTTGAGGGAAAATGAGCGAGAGATGATTATTAAGTCTGAGTTTTGGAGAGAAAGGAGAGAGTAGGCAGAAAAGAGGAATCCTTGCGTCCGTAGTGGAAGCCTGCGGCCAAGAGATAAAGTGTTCTTAACAACCTAGCTACCTTGGGTTCAACAAGTTGTTTTGCGTTTAAGATATCAGCTTTCAGTTGAAGATAAACTCTGCATTCAAGGTGAACGTTGCGTTCAAGATCAACTCTGCATTTAAGATAGAACCTTGCATCCAAGGGGTAAAGCAAGAAGAGTTTATTGGAAGGTTGTACCTTGCGTTTAAGGGATCAGTTTTGTGTTCAAGGTGCAGGGTTGCGTCCAATCGAGCTGTCAGAAGAGAAAACAGTTACCTTGCGTTTCAGACTTTCAAACCTTGTGTCCAAGAAGCTCGGGAAAAAGAATTAGAAGGAAGGAAAGGGAATTTTCCTTAAGCGATTATTAAGCTCTGTGAGTAACACTAATGTTTTCAAAATATGAATGCGTTCTCTGTGATTAATATCAATGGTTTTGGAATTTGATTATGCATTCATGGGTTTTCAACGTGTATATTTAAAAAGCATTAGAGCATGTTGGTTATTTGGAAATGAGTTCATTGAAAAGCTTGTTGTTGATATTATATGATTTTATGGAAGATTTGGAAATGAGTTATTGAAAAGCATATTGTTTGACATTATATGATTTTATGGCATAAACGCATGTTTTATCTGTTTTTCCAAGAGTTGTTGAAAAATATGCTTAGAAGATGCTATTTATTGAAAAACGCTCTGTTTTCTATGAAAGGTGTTTAAAATTAACTGTTTATGCGAAACATATCTATTTCTAAAAATGTTTTCTAAGGGACCTAATGCTGAGGGACATTTGAGAAGGAATGTGGGCAACCCTGTGAGTAGGGACCCAGTACTAATGGACTCGGAGAAGGTACTTGGGCATCTCGAGATATTCCTATGTGCACATAGAGGTTGCGATGTTGGGTGCGTTGAGTTTTGCTCCGCCTCAACTAAGGTTGTTTTCGACGTTGGGTACGTTGAGTTTTGCTCCACCTCAACTAAGGTTGTTTTCGATATTGGGTGCGTTGAGTCTTGCTCCCCCCTGACTAAGGAAATTTTAAAAATAAAAGAAGATTTGATGCATTGTAGACTGTTTTATTGAATCAATATTTTATAAGCATTGTTGACAATGTTTATATTATGATCAGTTTTATAGTTAAAGTTAAATATTTCCAAAACCGTTACTCACTGGGCTATTAGCTCATCCTTTTATATGTTTTCCACTTTTCAGGTAGCATGACAGTTCCGGTTGCTAGTCGAAGTCAATGTTTGTCAAGAATTAATGGTATCACCGTCCTAGGAAGTGTGGTTAAATGGAAAATAAAGTAAGTTCGACGGTGGGAGTCGACCATAAAGTCGATGACTACTGTCCTCACGCTCCGTCACGGGCTACAGGAGGGTAGTTCGAGATGAGGTGTGACAATTTTTATATGAGTAGAACATTTTTATGTGCTTATCATTAATAAATTGTGTTTCCAATTATCTTAAGAATGATATACTTATGATACATGACTATTAATAATTTACTACTATTTCTTGTTTATTATTGATATTGTGTTATCATTAATATACTGATATGTTATATTACATTAATGATAGACCAAAAAAGTGTGCGAACAATCTATAAAAGAAAACAATCGTTTTATTTATTTATTTTATTATGTTATCATTAATATATTGATATAGTTATTAACCACGTATCTAATAGTAAAAGAGCTTGTAAACCACAGTTGATTATATAATAGAGTCATTGATTTATTTATTTTCTATTTTTCTATTTATTAATATGATATAACAATGACATACCTATATAATGCTTGCAAATATTCATTGATAAAAACCAGAAGCTAAATACAACAAATTAATGATATATGTATACCTCCAAAAAATTTCATTGATTTGATAAGTGATAAAACTAATGAACATGCAAATAACTACAAATTGAAAACAAAAGGTAAATATCATTAATATGGTAATTTTATTTTATTGATATTCTATATAATAATAAACCTTGAGCATGCAAGCAATCATTAATAATATATGAAGTTAGATATCACTAGACATCATTTTATATCTTATTTATATGATATGTCAGTAATAAACATGATAGCAATGGTCAAAAAAGTAAAAAATAAACATAATAGCAAACAACCATACAGATAATCAATGATATATTTTAGCCATTAATATATATACATCAAAGATAATGTCGTCTATTAGAAATAAATTTTTACATGAAAATATGTTGAGAATCTAGATTCTGTTTTATGTTTTTAGATTCACTGAATTCAATAAATATGTATTTGTTAGACAATCCGAAATTTATTTTTGGAAATTATTTTTAGATTATGTGATCTAAACCTTGTAAATTCTGAAAACAACATTTTTATCTTTTCGTTATATCTAGATTTTGAATTTTAAATTTTAAAACGCCGAATTATATTAAATAAAGAAAAAAAATTAGAAATACTTATCTCATGTTATAAATTCAATTCATTTTTTTTTAAAATGTAATGTGTATTATGTAATGTATTATAAATTATATAATATTACAAAATAATAATTATATAATTTTTTAACATAAATCATATTCGTAAATAAATTAATAATAATTTATTGTAAACTAAATATTAGAAGATAACTACACTAGTTTTATGATTTATAAATATATATTAGTATCAAACACATTTTAAGCCATTGTTTTGATTAGAATTCAATTTTTAAATCTGCTACCAAACACATATCTGAAAACATGAAATACAACTTTATTTTTATTTAATCTCTTATTTTTAAATTCCTATTTTTAAATTTTCTACCAAACATAACGTGAAATTTGAGTTATACTTAAAAATATATATATTGAAATTGTCATCCAATGAAATTTCAGAAGAAACTTTAACCTGCTTCTTTTTTTAAAAAAAAAAGGAAAAAAAAAAAGGAAAATTTCTTGAACAAAAAAATAACAATATTTTTACTTCCTATTTCTTTTCTTCTTGCAACAGTCTAATTTCGGTTTCACTTACTAAAAATTAAGAAAAAGATAAGGGAATTTGTAATAGGCAGTAATTTATGATTTTGGAAGTATGTTTTTGATATTTCAAATTTTATATATATGGCAAAATCTTTAGTTTTCATATTCTGTTTATTTGTTTTTCTAAAAGGACCCCTATAACAATGTCAAGCCATTTTTTCTTTTTCTTCTTCTATATTTTAATAATTTAAATTTTTCTTTTTTTTAGAATTATGATTTAAGAAGTTTTTACGTACTTTCTTCCTTAAAAACTTGAATTGCCCCCATTTTTTCTTCTTTTTTTTTTCATACTCTGTTTTCTTCTTTTTTTGACTTTTTTTAGAAAAAAAATTATCCTAAGAACAAAACTTGAATTTGAGCTTATTTTAATTTATTTTATTTTAATTCAATATATTTTCTTCTTATCCTTTAATTTTTTTTCTTGCGGCAATTTTTTAAAACTTCTTGTTTTTCTTTCTTTTTCTTTTTTAAGAACTTCTCTCCCCCTATTTCTTTCCTTCTTTGTTACATCACTTTTTTTGATATTGTTTTTTAAATATCTATCATAAGGTAGATAATAAATCAGATAGCAATCACCAAGTACTTAGTATCAATCAATGTGTGTATTGTTGTAAAATACATCAATAATATATCAATCAAGTGTATCAACAGTATAAACATGTATATTATTATGAAGTACATCTACAGTATGTCAGTCAAGTGTATCAATAGTGTAAACAAGTGTAACATTATAAAGTATATCAACATTATATTGATCAAGTGCATCAACATGATAAATGTGTGTTTATTGTAAACTATATCAACAATATATAAATCAAGTATATCGACGATATAAACATGTGTATCATTATAAAGTATATCTACAATATGTCAATCAAGTGTATTAGTAGTATAAATGAGTGTATCACTATAAAGTATATCAACGGTATATCAACAAAGTTTATTAGCAGTATCATTATAAAGAATATCACCAGTATGATAGTCAGGTGTATTAATATAAAATATATCAACATATTTACAAAAGTTTATTAGCAATATATTAGCAATATGTTAATATTATATTTCAACATCAATATATCATCAACTGAGATACATTTTTTTTTAATTAATTGGTTGGAAAATATTGTACTTACTTCAAATAAATAAATTAGTTGATTTTTTTTTTCAAATTAATTGGGGAGAGGAAAAGTAGCAAAACGAAAATGAAATAAAAAATTTTTGAGAAATTGAGCCATAAAAAGACATGAGTGTATCAAACACTAATCAATAGATACTTAAAGTAACACATGAATGAATTAAATGTATCAACAATATATATGAAGTATATCAGATGTCAAGTGTGTATCAAATATATCAAGTGTATTAGACACATATCAAATGTGTATCAAGTGTATCACGCAAGCTGAGCTTATTTTCGACCATATTTGCAAAAGTAATAAGTCCGAACTAAGACCTAATTAATGTATTTTGTTTGCAAGTGCTCCAAAAAGATAATACCATTCTTAAAATATTAAACATTTATTAGGAGACGTAACATTGATTTCTCAAGAAAATGAAAACGGTTTGTTCATCTCTTTTCAAATCTAAGAATAAAGGAGACATAAAATTGATTTCTCAAGAAAATGAAAAAGCTTCTTCATTACAACATTTTGATGGAATTCTTGAGAAAATTTTGAACAGAAATCTAATATGAACCTAACCCAATACACTCGCACAAGTTCAAGTAAACCCATTTATTGGATTAGAAAACAGCAACAAATGGAATTGCATAAAAGAGCAAAACGTTGAAAGACAGATAAGACGCCCGCAGTAACCTCGTTGATAAATAAATTAGTGACTATTCTCAAGGCTAAGGACTGGATTCTCCTACAAAACGTCGTAGTACGTAACATTAACGCGCTCAAGGTTTGAATGCCGAGAATGCCACGACCGAGTTGTGTCCACCAAATCCAAATGAATTTGAGATAGCTGAAAACAGAGAATCACAGAACTTGATTACTGAACTAGGATGTTGAGTTTTAATGAAAAGGTTGGAAATATCAAATATGTCAGCCATGAGGGCAACCCCCAATGCTTAACTTACCAACATTCACTTCGTGCTGTTGCTTTACGTTGGCGACGGTGTCAAAATCAACTGAAGGCTCTGGGTTCTACAGTCAAAAATAGGGAAAACATATTGATAATTTTCATCTGAGCAGATGCTAGAATTGGGCTGATATCTAAATGGAGGAAATTATTATGTGCATGTAGAACTGAATGATAAAGGGAATGTAGTTTCAGAGCGTTGTATATGTGAAAATTTCCCTCAAATTATTGTTTGTATGATACTTTCCTACCAATGAATCATCAGGATTTGCAGAATTTTCGGGAAAGTCATATGAATTAGTAAACTCCTTCCCTATTGGAAGATCAAGGGACCTCAAACTCTTTATAGGATAGATGGGCTACTCCTCTCTTTCCAATTGGTTTTAAGATATGACTCCATATTTTCTACTATTCCTCCTACCAATCTCCACTCCCCAGCTAAAAATGAATTCTTGATTTTGTGGATGATATACTAGATGCAGTGTGTGAACATGTAAAGATCCAAAAGTAGAGACAAACAATTCTGATCGCGACAACAGTCTTGCTCTACATTCAACAGTTAACCTGACATTATCTGAGATCAGATTGTTAAAAAGGGAACGTACAAATTGATTTATGGAAGGATGCAACCATCCTGTTTCAATTGCTTTCACAGTGGCAATGGCTTCCAAACCTCCAGCAGCACCTAGGCAGTGGCCTATCATAGACTGAAAAGTAATGACCACCAGAAAAATCATCAGCAAATCCGTCGATCACTTTAAGAAGAATAGATTGCAAGTCGCAACCATGTAACCATTTGGGGAGGGAGAAGAGACATTACCTTAGTCGCATTGATTTTGATCTCTGATGTATTCTTAAACACCTTCTTGATGGCGTTGATCTCAGCTAAGTCACCAGCAAGGGTGGAAGTTGCATGTGCATTTATGTAGTTGACCTGTAAATTTTAATGAAAACAAATAAAAGGCAAATTTATGTTCTTTTCTTTTTTTTCTTTCTTTTTTTTTTTTTTTTTTCAAAAAAATGTGACAGTTGATATTTCAAAAGCAATAGCATTTCCAGATCCCAGTATAACAAAAAGATTCAAAATGAAATGAGTTACTGTTCTGTAGTTGGAAGGCTATAGGAATTGGTTGGAGTTCCAAACCAGTATTAGGCCCATGAACACCCACCCACCCATAAACAGCTGTGCAGTTATGTCACACGCGAACAATTTTTTCTTTTTTTTAATATTCATGAGTGTCCGGGCCAGCTTACGCACATCTCGACTAATCTCACGGAACAACCCACCTGACCTTACAACATTTAAGTGTCAAGGAAACTCATAGGAAATTAATTCCTGTAGGTAGGCACCATGGATTGAACTCAACTTCTTAGTCATCTATTGAGATCATGTCTCCTTTTTACCACTGGGCCAACCCATAATGGTTCATGCGCAACCATTGTTACAATTTATAAATACAAAAGCCACCCATATTCTTCCGGGCTGAATATAAACCTTGGAATGGAGACAATCACTCATCAATTTTACCAAGACATTTGACATGACAAACCTGACGATCTCTAAAATCTTTAATGATTTACCAATGGATGAAATGAAGGTTTCTTTATTGAAGTACAGTCAAATAAACGTATCTACAGAAATATAATTAGATGCACGTGAGGTACACAAAATGTGGTAGAAGCCTTAAATAAACAGGCCAACCAACTAGCAATACTGTGCTAACATACCGTGTAAAATCCCTCTCTATACATTATCAACGCAAATTTTGTAACTATCATAACAGCATTAACGTCAGAAATCGACTTGTCCCATAAGTCACGCGATCTTTGAGCATTATCGTCAGAAACCACTATATTCTCCAAAAAAAACAGAATAAAAGATTGGCTTGAGTTACCTCCTCAGGCGATACACCTGCATCTTCAAGACTGCTCAAGATGCATGAAGAGACACCAAGTCCATCTGCTCTAGGATCCGTCATGTGATAAGCATCACAGTTTACGGCCCCTCCCAAGTATTCAGCAAGAATTGGTGCACCTCGTTTCATTGCATGCTCCAAACTCTCCATTACCTGTCAGATAAATACCATTTGGAATGCGGTCAAACACCAAGTGAAATTCAACACTAAGAAAAATGAATCTTTATCTTATTTGTTGTGTACATAATAGCCCAAGTGAAAGCAAGACAAAATAGCTTATCCCTGCAAAACTTACTGAAATTTCTCATCAACCAAAGTTAAACTACCATCATCTTAACTTGGAAGAACAATATATCTTAATCGAGAAAAACTCCAGGGGAACTTCACTCCCTGGCCTAAAACCAATCCTTAAGTTGATTGTCAAATGACAATTCATAATCGCCAACAGCTAGACAAAAGCAACTATGACTAATTGAATTAGTTCAGTTCAGTGAAAATAACCAAGCAGCTCAAAACATGTCCATTTTCCATGCTCATCAAGATGTATGTCAAAGCTTACCAGTATGCCAGCACCTTCTCCCATGACAAAGCCATCACGATCTTTGTCCCATGGCCTCGAAGCAGTTTTGGGATCATCATTTCTCTGAGATAGAGCCCGACAAGCAACAAAACCTCCTAGTCCAATAGGTATGATAGCAGCTTCAGTTCCACCAGCAAGCATCATATCAGCCTCTCCTCGACGAATGTGATTCGCAGCAGCGTAGAAGCAATAATTAGAGGTGGCACAAGCAGTGGATATAGAATAATTGGGACCCATGAAACCAATATCAATGGCAAGTAAGGCAGACCCCATATTTGTAATGGCATAAGGAATGAAAAAAGGGGTTATCTTCCTGTGACCTTTCTCTATCAAAGCCTGAACACCATCAGAAAAGACTGTAAGACCACCCATCCCTGTTCCAACAAGCACACCAGCACGCTCCTTGTCGATCTGTATTAAAAATAAAACCACATTTGTTAATTGTATAAAACAAGGGGAAAATAAATAATAGACTTGAGGAACTTTAATAATAGCTTCAACCACAGTGTCTGCCTGAAGAACAAACTAATTTAAGAGAAATCAAATAAATGTTTTCCCTAGATCAAGGAAAGTAAAGTCAAACACATGCTGATGTCTTCAACTCTTCATGCAACATATTCTTTTTTCCCCTTAGAGGAAAAGAGTATTATTCCTTTCAAATATATTGATAACTATGCAACATAAATGATCTAACATCTTCATTTCTAATGAAAAGGCATCTATTATATAATAGCAAAAAAATTAAACTCCTATCCGCTCCATCTATTAATCTGGAAAAAGAAAGATTGTAATTGTCAACTCACGTGCCTCCTTTTACTATTAATAAAGATTCCATGATGATCTATGAAGAAGTCATTAAAGAAATGTCTATCAATTTTGGAGTGATGCAGTTTTTATTAATATATGACATATGAAGGGAAGCTTAATTAGACTGGTTAGAACTTTTGAAGGTCAATATATTTAGTGAAAGGTCGATCTGCCTACAAAATTTAGGTTTAATTCTAATTCAGCCAAGTCACTTAAGCATGGCGATAAATTGCATCTCCCCACGAGCGAAAGGAGTAAACTAAATACGCAGTTCCATGCGACTACTTCAATTCCATACTCGAATTAAGGAAGAAGAGCATGAGAGGAAATTTATTCATGATGTGCAAAAAGATCCACGCATTGGAGAAGCCCCCTTAGATTCCTACTCGCTCATATACTTTGAACCAAAACGGCAAAAATACTTCATGACTTTGCAAACAGCCTCCAGATCAAGAATTCACGAACAGTTCAACTAAACAACAAGAACGGGTTGAAAACAAGAAGGCAAGAATTGTAATCTAGCAGAATACAAACACACACATCATTCTCCAGATTACAAATGCATAATTTAGCAAAAGGAAACAACCTTAGAGCGCTTATCTCCACCGAGGTCAGCATCTTCAAGAGCCTTCTTTCCAGCAACAATACAATAACGAAGACAATCATCAAGGCGACGATCATTCTTACCGTCAATGTATCCCTGTGAAGCGAATCCCCGGATCTGGCCACCGAAGCGAGTAGGAAACTTGGAAGCATCAAAGCGATCAATGAGAGTAATACCACTCTCACCAGAAAGCAACTTATCATAGTAAGTATCAACATCGTTGCCAAAGACAGAAACAAGCCCCATTCCAGTAATCACCACACGCTTCTTAGGGTCTTTCTCCCGCTTAGGCGCAGAGACAGTGGAAGCCGCAGCTGCAGAGACATAAGAGACTCGTCGCCGTGATTTAGGCGCAGCAACAACGAGCAAGGGGGAGCATTTGCGGTTGCGAAATGAGTCCAATGGAGAGGGCTTGAGAGTGGAGGAATGAGCGGCGGCCTGCATGGTGGAAGAACAATGGGGATTTGGGGAATGCGAGAGAGAGGAATGTATAGAAGAAGGAAGGCGATGATAACAATGGCGGAATGAAGAATGGAGAATTGGTATTGAAATCTGGCAACGGAGAACTTTGGGGGAAGCGGAGCAAAGGGGAGCGATTTGTTTGGCGGAATGGTAAAGCCACTCAATAAGCCTTCTCGTAATCTTCGCCTATCTTTCAAAGCCCCAAAGCTTTTCTTAAAGAAAATTGATATGAGTTTGGCAACCTAATTTTCTTTTTTCTTTTTTTTTCTTTAATTTCTTTCTTAGCTACTTTAACCACTAATTTGATTCATTAATTACCATGGTTAATGATTTAGGATAAGTTCACAATAGGCCTCAAAATTTATTTTGAAACTCTAATTTTCTCCTAAAATAATTTATTTTTAAAATTAAGCACTTGAAAATAAATTAAAGCTATCGTTATAATCGAGTCTAACCCATATGTAAGGTTTTAGCCTTTAAACTTTTATAGAACTAACAATTTAGTTTTTGAATTTTGGTTGGTAACAATTTAGTCCCTATATCTTTAATTTTGTAACAATTTAGTTCTTCAACTTTAGTATATAAACAATTTAGTCTTTGTACTTTAAAAATAGTAAATATTTGGTCACTACCGTATAAATTAGTGTTCAGATTGAATAAGATTTATTACCTAATAAATTGATAAACTAATTAGATATTTAATACTTTTATAAAATACAAAATCTATATTATAAATAATTTTAAAAAATAGCATCTAATTTTGATTAACTTTTTTATGTCAGGGACTAAATTGTTACACATTTGAAAATACATAGATTAAATTGTTATATACTAAAGTTTAAGAGCTAAATTGTTACAAAGTTAAAAGTACATAGACTAAATTGTTACATACCAAAGTTGAAGGACTAAATTGTTATTTCATAAAATTTTAGGGATTAAAAATGTTTTTTTTTTTTTTCTTTTGGTTCTATATACATAGAGCGCAATAATTAGACATTAAACCGTCTAATCAATGCATATTAGCATTTAAGCATTAGTGTTAAATAAATGAACTTATTAAGACCAAAATTGGAGGTTGTCTAGAGGCATGATGTTGTCGACACGTGCCTTATTATTTGAGCATCATCAGGTTAAAGTATATACATGGAGAACTTGAATCCATTTATTCTCAAATGCTTTGTTGAACTTAAATAAATGAAATAAATGGTTAAGGTGTATATTTTCTTTTCACTCCCACATATTTTCGAAATAGGAAAAAAATTAATATCAATTTGATCGTAATTTGATTGGGTAAGACATTATTCATACATGAGAAAAATTATGCAAAAGAACAAAAACTCTATATACATAAACCAACTATTTATAGTCTTACAACAGTTAATTAATGAATTTTAAAATATTAATTAAACATTAATTAATTTAAATAAACAAGTAGACTAAATATTAACTAAAATATATTTATTATCTAATAATTTTCTTAGTCACTGATGTCGATTTTTTTTAAAAAAAAAAAAAAAAAAAACAAAACTTGTCCTCTAATTCGAGGTGATTAAGTGAAGTTTTCTTCTCTCGACCTTTTGAATGTAGTAGACTCCAATCGAAAAATCTCGATGCAAATTTTTTAAAATTAAAATTAAAATTAAACTCAAAGTTGTAATTAAAATAATTGGACATAAGAGCACCACCTTGAAATTGAAATTAACCTTTGAGTTATGTCTTAGGGGATTAAAAGTGAAAATTCTGATTTGAGCCCATTAGGGCCAATGAGATGTCCTTGGCATGTCACAGATTGCTGACACAAATACATGTATATATTTTTTTTAAAAAAATAATATATAAAAACTATTTAAAGAAACAAAAGGACTATAAAAAAAAAAAGTAAGTATGAAATAAATACTCGACACTAAGACCCGTTTGGATTGATTTAAGAAATAAGTATTCATAAAAAATTTATTTTTATTTAAACTTTTTCGATAAAAATTATTTGGAATACACTTCAAAATTCATTTTAAGTGAATGTCAAACGCTCCAATTTTTTTCAAAATGATTTATTATTTAAATTAAACACTTGAAAATGTATTACAAACATACCCTAATTTTACAATTTTAACTTCTTTTTCCTAATGGAATTTTAGTATAGGTGAACAACTAGGTACTATTCTAATTCATATATTTTTGTTGTATTTGTAATGCGGATAAATTATATTTTTGCCTCTAAAGTCTGAGTTTAGTTTCTATTTGACTCTTAAAATCTGAAAAGTGACGACTTAGAGCCCTTGATTATTTGGTCTTTTATTTTTAGTTTTTTAAAATTAAACGTATAGACACTATTTCTACCTCTAAAATTCTTGTTTTGTTATTTACTTTTTACTAATATTTTCACAAACTAAACCAAATTTTGAAAACTAAAAAAAAATAGTTTTAAAAATATTATTTTTGTTTTTTAAATTTAGCTAAGAATTGACAAGTTTTTTTTACGTAAGAAAGTTGTAAAAGATTATAAGAAGTTGGGAGAAAATAAACTTAATTTTTAAAAAATCAGATTACCAAACCGTGTTTGAGCTTTCGAAGTTTAAAAGTTTAAATGATCATTGAATTAAGTTGACTATTAGTTGAATAAAACTGAAATACGATGTGGTAGTGATTAAATTTTTACAATATAAATGAGAAATTTTCTAGTATTTCACTCATTTTGTTCACATTATAAATTTTTTTTCATAAATATTAGTAGACACCGTGCTAATATTAATAGACCTCAACCTGTTTTTAGTTTGACGTAACTAGGGTGGGTATGAAAATTTATTTTTAATCTCTTTTCCTTATAATTTTGGAGGACATGACATAAAAATGGATTAATTTAATATTAAATTTACTTCTTCTATCACCATTCCCCTTTTAATTTTAAATGTTAATATTTTCAACAAAACTAAACTAAAAATTAAATTAATATTGAGTTAAGATAGCATAAATTAATTTTTAAATTTTAAAATTGATAGAACTAATTTATAAAAATTAAAATTTTAATGTAGTTCTAATTTTATACGAAAAAGCAATCGTCTAAAACTTAAACAACTCTATGATACAAACACAAAATTTAATAAGTGTAGTTTAAATAATTCTTACCTCAAACACATATCTAAATGACTCATCAAACTAGAAATATTAAATAACGCTTTGTTCCAAACACTCTTTTAAATAGTCGATTTATTTCATTAATTGATAATTTAATATTAATGGTTATATTGTTTATAACATAGCTGATATATTTTTAGTGAGTAAAGTTGAGAGGGAGTTTTTTTTAAAAAAAACTATATTTCTTCATAATTAGTTTACATTTTAAAGTATCACATTCACGCACACATTAATTTTTTATGGCTTTTGTGATCATTTTTTTTTTTTTTGGTAAATGAAAGAAGACTTCTTTTAAAAAAAAAATAAAAATAAAAATTAGCCTTTCCTAAAAGAAGAGATTTCCTAATTAGAATCCACCAGGTCAAGGGCCATGCTCAGCTTCATGTTTAGCTGGGGTCAGCCTCGATCGAGCATGCTAACTCGAGTTTTGACCTGGATGGACCCAAATTAACTCTCTTCTCTTGGCCTATGTTGGGCCTACGGTTTTGTTTTTGCCCAAACCTCACTATTTTCTCAACTTTATTGCTTCTATTCTTATTTTATGTCAATTATGTCATTCGGTTCTAAATCGTCCACAACATCTCTAATTTTTAGATGATAAAATCGATATGTCATGTAAAACAGAGTTAAACATATATTAGATAGTCAAAGTAAACATAATTCAACAATAATGAGTATGTATTACCTCCGTTGAGATCGAAAATTTAAATCTTGTACCCCGTTTAAACTATTTAAAACTTTTAAAATACATAATCAACCTTTAGGGCACCAAAGTTACGGCATTGTTAGAAAACCAAAAGAAATAAAATGCCAAAGTGAATTCAACTGGGTTGTACTAAAGAAACAAAATCGAAATTGCTACAAGGTCGTTTTAAGCTATGAATTTTATTATTCAATTTATGATTCTAAATTTTTAAAGGGTATTTTTATTTACTAAATTAACAAAAAAATATATATATATTATTTTGGTCATTACCCGTATTTTAATTCCAAAAAATTAATAATAGAACTTCTTGAAAATTTGTTAAGTATACATTCAAACCAATACGTTAGAAACTCAAAATTTAGTATCGGATAATAAATTTTTTTTTAGTGAAAATCAAAATAATTATTAACACGCTTATGAGTCACTAAATTAGACTTAGTTTGGCACATTTAAACTTTTAAAAAAAATTTCATTGTAGAAAAATATTTAAAAAAATATTAACATGCAATATTGATCTATTAGAAAATTAATTAGAAACAAAATTAATTTATACCCATAAATCTTAGAGTTGTACTAATTAAAAGTATAAACTAATGCATTGATTTAAACTTTAAATTTTTATAGGTGAATTAATTTAGATATTTTGTTAATGATTTAAGTTGTTTTCACTCCATTTCATTCAAAATCAACTCAAAATAGCATAAATAAAAATAAGAAAAATTATCACATAATTATTTTAAATAAGTAGAGAAAAATGGATGAAAACATGATTCCACTCGAATTTAATGAAAAACTGCTATCTATTTAATTCATGTATTTTTCTTTTAATTTACCTCATCACATTTGTAGGTGTCATGTATATAGATTTTAGACCATTTTTTTTCTTTTTTTTATGGAAATCTAACTTAATTCACTCATTAAAACTTCGAGCTCAAGTTACTACAATTATGGTTAGGGTTGTACATGAAGACACCAAAAAGCGATCCAATTGACCGAGACCGATCGAATTGACCATGATCGATCAAGGATGTATCATGTTCAGTCGGTGGTCAGTTTTTCCACCAAAAATCCACACCTCCAATGGACCATAGTGTGTAATAGGTATTTCCTCTCTTTTTTCCTTTTTTTAAAGAGAATTTATTTATTTTCCATATCCACAAGTGACAATTCTAAAGAGGTGAGGCTTAAAAAAAAAAAAACGACGAAACTGACCATCGATCAAATTTCAACCATTTTTACTAGTCGATTTTCGGTGTCGGTATTCCCTAAAACCAACACCGACCAACCGATGTACAATGGTTAAAAATCATTAGTTCCTAAAATTTTATAAAGTAATAATTTAGTACCTCAACTTTTTGTTTTTGTTTTTGTTAGGACAATATGGGAGGAGGATCAAACCTCTAACATCTAGGTCGATAGTACGCTATTTATTTATGTTGGTTGAGTTTTGCTTAATGTAAGATTTAGTTCTTAAATTTTAGTTTGTAAGGATTTAGTTTATACTCATAATTTTGTGACAATTTAATCAACGAATTCTAATATGTAACAATTTAGTTTTTGTCCTTTAAATTCTTCCACAACGTCATTTTTATCATGAAAATTATTGTTAAGATTTCATTGAAATTTCTTACCCATATAGATAAGTAAACTAATTAGCCTAAATGATTAAATAATAAAAATAGACATTTAATTTTGATGGAACTTTTT
This sequence comes from Citrullus colocynthis, assembly GCA_031780015.1. Taxonomy (NCBI): domain Eukaryota; kingdom Viridiplantae; phylum Streptophyta; class Magnoliopsida; order Cucurbitales; family Cucurbitaceae; genus Citrullus; species Citrullus colocynthis. The sequence continues at coordinate 1,293,782 of QLSR01001478.1, forward strand.
TATTGCACAAATTAAATCATTACAAAATTGAAAGTATGAGAGCTAAATTGTTACCTAATAAAATGCATTGTACCAAATTGTTAGAAAACTAAAAATGAAGGACTAAATTGTTACAAATCAAACTTTAAATACTAAATTGTTGCCTTCGTACAAATTCAAGAACTATAAGTAATTCTTAGCCTACAACTAATTAGTGACTGTTTTGTTTCACAAGTATCCAATATTCCATGGAGAGGACGTTTTGATTACCACATTTCTTTTACGATAATGTAAGATGTCTTGATATCTTGAGATACTCGAGCATTTTAAAATGCTCTTATGAAAGGTATGTCCAAAGATTTTGATATATTGCTATTGTTTTTGTTTTTTTTTTTAAAGAAATATATTCAGATTCAAATTAATATTTTATTATATAAAATATTTTAAATTAATATACATTATTTTATTGAAAAGATAACCTAAATAACATTAATTAAAAAAATCAAATTAACAAAAAATGTTGTATAATTTCAAATTATATTAAATCAAATAAAATAAATTAAGAGCAAAGCGTAAATACCACCTTTAAAGTATGATGATAGTTGCAATTAGATTCTTAAACTTTTAATTTTAAAAATTAAACCTTAAAAGTTATGTAAATGTTAAAATTGAGTCAAATTTAACCTCCGAACTTGCATAATTGTATAAATTTTAACATTTACATAAGTTTAAGAGTTTAAATTTATCATTTGTGGGTTTAATTTCTACAATTATGGTAAACTTAAGAATCGAATTTTAACACTTGTAGAACTTTAGGGGTAATTTTTATAATTATATAAAGTTTGAAAGTCTAATTGCAACTACTAACATACATTAGGGGTGGTTTTTGTATTTGCCCATAAATTAATAAATAGTGCTAAAGAGAGTATTAAAACACTAGATAGATTTAAGACATTCCGTATAGAACACTATCATATATGTAAAAATATTCTTATAAAATAAACATAATTATCTAAAAGTGTAAAAATATTTGTATACAATGGAACTGCTACACCTAATAAAAAGTTGTCACGTAGCAATTTAACTTTTTTTTTTTTTTTTTTTTTATTTGGGTGACAAAGGGGGGCTTTTTTTTTTACACTTTTAAATAATTATTTTTATTTTATAAAAATTTTTTTAAAATGGAACTGCTACCCCTAATAAAAAGTTGTCACGTAGCAATTTAACTTTTTTTTTTTTTTTATTTGGGTGACAAAGGGGGGCTTTTTTTTTTACACTTTTAAATAATTATTTTTATTTTATAAAAATTTTTTTAAAATGGAACTGCTACCCCTAATAAAAAGTTGTCACGTAGCAATTTAACTTTTTTTTTTTTTTTATTTGTGTGACAAAGGGAGGAGTATAATAGTTAAGTTTTTATCAAAATAGTTGAAATAAAATTGAATTTTGCGAAAAACAATTTGTTGGCAAGTTAATTTAAACGAGCCTAAGTCTAACCAATTATAAAATTAGAAAACATAATTAAAGAAACCGAATCGGATTCCAACTTCCCAATTTGCCATAAATTACCAAAGATATCGGTTTCAACTTTTTCAATCACACCATTTTCTGGAAACCCAGCTCAGCGGCGAGCTGTAACCTGAACCGCCAACCCCGTCGCCGGAAAACCCAAATAATCAGAGAATTTTCCGGCCACCATTGGTTTCTCTACCGAGTTTTTCTTCACCAAAACGAGGCAAAAACGTGCAATTGTCAATCATTTCTTTTACCTCAATCTACAACAAAGAAATTAACTCCATAGCTAACAACCATCAAGCTCATCCAAAACGTTCAATCAATCCAGAGGTTTAAAAATTCTACACAAAACCAAGCTATTCCTCACCAGAAAATCACAATCGAAACCCAAATTCTTACGGATCATAGGAGAAAAAAAATAAGAAACAAACGGAAATATGGACAGAGGAATCCAAATTCAAAAGTGACAGCCAAAACAGAGGAAGAAGAAACAGAGTGTAGAGACAAGAACTACACCCTCCAACATAGAAACAATCTTGAAAATAAAATTATCCAAGAAAGAAATCTGCAAATTCGTCAGTCTTTTCCACTTGAACCCGGAGCCCAATAGCTTCATTTTTCGCGATTCTCTCCACAAGGATCGCTTGAAAATCGCCCACCTGGTAGCGTTATTCCCATGGCTCTTGCTTTTCTTCGCTCCCACTTCTTCCTCCATTGATTATCTTCAGAAGAAGTAAATCGAAGGTAAAAATTTACGGCGTAACTGTAAGCTTAAAGAAAATTGGTCTGTGCAGTTTTGAACTCTCTAACCGATTTCTGTTTATAAATAAATGGGTGGCATGAGAATCGTAAATTTGATGTCCGAGGGAGGGCTTTTTGGTAATTCTATCACGAAGGGTAGTGGTGAAATTTAACTGCTTTCACGGAGGAATAATATAACGTGCGGTGAGTCGTGAGATTATTGAGCCAAGGGAGTGCTTTTCTTTTCCCATTGTGAGTGGAAATTAAATAAGTGAAGATTTTTTTTTTAAAATTTTTTTTATTTATTTTTACATTACCTCACTCTTAGTTCTTGAATTTTGATGAAGTTACCAATTTAGGCCTGAAGTTTAAACAAAACGATTTAATTTATGGATTTTTAAATTTGTAATAATTTAATTCTCAAATTTTAATAAATAATAATTTAAAACAAAAGCCACAAAAGAGACTTTTTGACCGGGAATTTCTTGTGAAACACTAGATGAGGTTGTCTTGATAACATTAATTTGATAGAGACTATCCTTTAATTGTTCCTTCCAGAAGAACCTTCCTGGTTGCCTTGTCATTGACAATACAAAACGAATTAGATTATTCAACAATCACAAACTTGTCCACAAAAAGTGTGTTATAATCTAATTTTAAGTAAAAATATTATTTTAGTACATATGTTTTGAATCTTTTCTATTCCAGTCCATGTTAAATGTATAATTTAAATTAAAACTGGAATGAGGATAAATAGTTTCCTTCCCTTCACGGTGTTTTTTAGTACAACAATTGCGGGTGAGGGATTGAGCCTTCGACTTTCTGGAAAGAAAACTATGTGAATTACTAGTGAGCTAAAGTCACTTCAGTCCACTTCTCGCAATTATTGAATTAAAAGATTGCAATCACATGAAAGTGAGAATATGAACCTAAAACATTGCAAGGAGTATGAATGGAGTATGAATGTGTTGTTTGGGCAAATATATAGCTTTGGTAAGTTTTTTTTTTCCTCATTGATTTAAAATGTTTTAATTAGTTCAACTATGCCTTTTTCTTTTTCTCTTTTTTTTTTCTTTTCTTTTTATATAATTAGATCTAAGTTGGCTTCAATGATTAGAGGCTGAAATGAAATTCATGCCCAACTTTTAACATATGGGTAAAGAAATGTTTTTGTTGACATAAACATAAAATTTATTTATTTGTTAATTTGGTCACAGTCAAAAAGTAAGTTATGTCATGCTTATGTTTTTTTAAAAGCAAGATAAACATTATATTAATATATTTTATTTTATTATTTATTATTTATTATTATTATTATTATTATGGTAAAGATGAATTAGGCTCATTTTGTTTTATTTCTTTAATTTCAAACATATGATGCTTTAATAGTTGAAATTTAAGTGGTAACGTGTAAAATATATAAATATATGGGTTTAAAAAACATTTTTATAGAGGTAAACATGAAATTTATTTATTGACAAAATAGCTCGACTTGTATAGTGTTTATATTGTCAACTTCAAAGTTAGAGTTTTGATTAAAAAAAAAAAAAATTATTTATTCGTTATTGTTTTTTAAATAATGTAGCCACAAGTGTTGGTATAGGCAATAAGCTCTATATCAATTCCTTTTATGATATTAACAGCTAATTTTAAAAATCAAACTAAAAAAAATGGATGCTTTTAGCCCGAATGGATAATAATTTTGTTTTTAGTTTTATGTTATTATTTTATGTTTCTTTCGTACTTCTTAGGGAAAAAAAAGAACACACAACACATCTAAATTATTTGCTAAACCTTAATTTTAAAAATTTGGCATGGTTTACAAAAACATTAATACAAAGTAGATAACAAAACAAATAAATTTATAAGTGGAAGTAATGTTGATAAGATTAATTTTCAAAGACGAAATAATTATAGAAAAGAAAAAAAAAGACCATACAACGTCAAAAAATATAGGAAACGTAAACAAATAACTGTTTTGGAGTTGATATGACAACTTAATTCTATACTTAAAAGTTGTCTGTTAAACATTTTGTCTAGTACAACAACAACGAGGTATGGAAAATTTGAACTTCTATACGTAATAAATAAAATACAAATCAATTAGGGTTAAACCATATGCGAACGAGTTTAGAGAGTTGTAGTTGAACGTAAGATTTGGGTTTATAATTTCATCAAAGGCAACATATGAATTGGAATAAATGAAAAAGGTATTTGAAGAAGAAAAAGCAAAAGAAAGGTGTAGAGAAGCTTTGATAGAGAGGGAGGTGGGTTCTTTTGAGCTTTTAACTATGGATCCCAGAATTTGGATTCTTGTTGACATGTAGAATTTGAATGGGAAAAGACAGATTGACAGCAAACAAAATGTAGGGGAGAAGAATATATTCTGCCCCTTAAAACTATCGCGGTGTAAGAATAACCAAATCTTTTTAGCTTTAGGTTATGTCCAACCCCACCTACGCACGTACACGAAAAATTATTATAAACGGAGAAAATATCAAACTATTTATAGATATAGAAAAAGTTCACTATCTATTAATGATAGACGGTGGCGATAGATAGAAGTCTATGATCATAGTAGTCTATCACGACCCATCGTTGATAGACAGTGGAATTTTTTTATATTTGTAATAGTTTCACTGATTTTACTATATTTAAAAACAACTCTGTATAGGCAAATTGCAAAAACTACCTCTAAAGTAGGGTGGTAGTTGCAATTATACTTCTAAACTTTCTGTTTTAAAATTGAGCCCTCAAACTTATATGACTGTTAAAATTAGGGCAAATTGAAACTTCAATTTTATATAATTGTATAAATTATAATATTTGTAGAAGATTGAGGGTTTGATTTTTTTTACAATTTGTGAGTCTAATTTCTACAATTGTTTTAAGTTTAAGAGTCCAATTTTAACACTTGTAGAAGTTTAAGAGCCCAATTTTTACAATTGAAAATTTAAGGGTGTAATTGTAACTATTATCATACTTTAAGGATGGTTTTTTCAATTTTTCATTTTTAAAAAATTCCAAAATAAGTTATTAGGCTTTTGTTAAAAAAAAAAAAAAAGATTTAAATTAGGTTAACTTATGAATTTGGTCCATATAGTTTGAAAAAAAGTTAAAATTTAGTCTATGTGGTTTTAAAAGTTAGAATCTGGTCTCTATGGTTTGGAGCAAATTAGATCTAATCCCTATAATTTTGAAAAAATTAGAATATAATCCCTACTTTAATTTAGAGACTATTTATGAAGGTTTTATCAAACAATGAAGACTTAATTCTAGCTTTAAACTATAGTAACTATACTCTAACTTTTTTTCTTCATATCAAAGAGACTAAATTTTCACTTTAGTCTTTAAATTACTACTTTCAATTCCATCCTCTATTTTTCGTTTTGGTTCAATTTGGTTGTTTATTGTGTTGCCTGCTATGTTGTTGGTATTTCGAATTTTTTCGATCATTTTGTTTCTTCTAATTTGAAAGATTAAGGGGGAAGTGGTTTCTAAAGGCTTGTTTAGTGGACAATTTGAAAATTAGGGATTCAATGAAAGTAGAGTTGTATTTCATGTTTTTATCTATGTTTTTTGTAGCAAATTTAGAAATTTGATTTCAATTTAAATAATTGTTCACAATATGTTTGTAATATATTTATAAACCATAAAATCAATGTATGGACTTGGTTTATGTTAAAAAAAATTTATTACTATTATTTTGTAATATCATATAGTTTATAATATATGATATAATGCATATTTTAATTTTTTAAAAATATAATTCTACATTTAAGAATTTGAAATGATATGTTTTTCAGGTTTGCATTGTTTGAATCACATAATCATCCGAAAATATTTTTCAAAAATAGAATTCAGACTGTTTACCAAATGCATTTTTGCTGAATTCAGTGAATCCGAAAACATAAAGCAAAACATGAAATGCCTAGCAAACCTACCATAATTTTCTTAATTTGATTCGTGATGTAATTAAATGAACATTTTGAAACTATAGAGACCAAAACGGGCCAATTTGAGAGTATATATGCTAAAATTAACATTTTGAAAGTATAGGTGCTATAATGAACCAAATTAAGAATATACATGAACTAGAGTAGTATTTACTATTACTCCCTAAATTTTTATGAAATAACATTTTAGTCCATGGATTTTATTTTGTAATAATTTGGTTCCTATACCTACAATCTCGTAATAATTTAGTTAGTAAATCTTAATATGCAATAATTTAGTTATTGTGTACTTTGAAAGTTTTAACAATTTAATCCATCTATCGTGAAAATCTTCATGTCAAAACGAAACGTTAATCTTTATTATATAACGAGTTAGTGTTCGTAGTTTTTTTAACACATTTTATCACATAATCAATTTATTGTTCTACATAGGTAGGATAACCCTTAAATCTTAATAATATATTTCTATGTTATTTATTCTAAAGTAGATTAACTAATTATATACTAAAAGTTAGAGATTAATTAAATTGTTACCCAATTAAAGTTTAAGAAATAAATTATTATTTCAATGGACTAAAAAGTACTTTTGATCAATCATTTTTTAACCCAATCCCCAGTTTTGTTGTGTTGATTCTACTTTTAAGTCTTTAACGAATTATTCTTTTTGTAAACTATAATTTGGTATCTTTGATTAGTAATACTTCTTTTCCAACTCAGTTTTCTGACAGATGAATAATAAGAGATGGGAATTTATCAATTTATAAATCAATTAGCTTTCAATAGTCTGCACGTTTGGATAATTATTTGATTAATATTTCTGTTCGATATTAACCTGAAGGTTGAATTGATGTTTTTATTATATTATAACAAAATATACTAAACATAAAAAATAAACAACAAAATATCATCAATATAAATATAAACCTAAATGATAAACATGTTTATTTACTAATTTAAATTTTTTTTTGAATTTTTATTTTTTAAAATTTTTAAAATTTTTTTTTATATCAACATTTTAATCGATATTTTTATAAATGTTTTTTAAATGTAAGAACTAAATATTTTTGTTGACACCCACCGTTTAAACTCAGATATAATGTTGATGTCAGATAAACTTTTTTGGAAGGTCTTTTTTTTTCACTAGGAAATGTATACACTTCAAAGATTTTTTTTTTTTCTTTCTTCCTTCTTAATATGTTCTCTCTCACATTTTCCAAAATGGAAAATTACATAAATATAAAATTTGGAAGGTCATCTCTTTAGGAAATAATATTTTATAATTTTTTTTAATTCCCAAATGTTACAGAGTCAAATACATTGTCGTAAAATTAGTTGATGTGAGCATAAGTTGACTCATTCACTCACGAATATAAAAATAAATAAATAAAATAAAATTTAGAAGTAAAATTGTTTGTTCTATAGAAATTTATGGCTCTATTCCCGAATGTTATTAATCTTCACGGGAGGTTAAAACAATAAAATATACTTTGGAGTAAGTTTTATTGATGCATATTGTTCGACGAGATTTCCGAAGAAATTTAATTCGTGGAACTTGAGCTTCGTATTTGTATTAGTTTCAGTTTTGTGAGTACAATCTCTAATATATTTGATCCTCTGATTCTTTCTCTCAAAGAAAAGTAAACACGTGCATAATTCTTGAGATCTTCTATGAAATTTTTCTCTCAAGGTCTTCAACTCTAGGGTCTTCAATCTTTTGATCTTTGGATATTTAACTTCTTTGGAATTTCAGGGGCTTTAATCTTCAGAGCTTGTGAGCTCGGGAGCTTCGGTCTTTAGATTTTGAGCTTCGGCTTTCAATTCTTCATAATCCGGATTTCCAGAGCTTTAGCACTTTTCTTCCCTCTCCAAAAAGGCCCCCTCAAATGAAGAGATAAAGCCTCTATTTATAGAGTTCCTATGGGCCTTCATGGGCTTGGGCTGAATTGCTTTTGGGCCCAAAAAATTGGGATTGGGATTGGGCCCAATATCTTCCTTGGCCCAAAAGAAAAATTCACAATGGACTTGAATTGGGTTAGGCTTTTAACCCGAGCAACTTTAATTACTCGGCCCAATCTGATTTATAAATTCCACAATGCATTTAGACTTATGATGACGTGGCGAAATTTAGTTGGCCGAAATTTCTCATTCAACACACACACACACACACATATATATATATATATATATATATATTAATTTTTAACTTTAAACTTTAAAATTTGTTCCAAAAAGAATATGATTAGAGTTTTTTTTTTTCCTTTGTTAGGATGAAAACTAACACAAGATTACTATGTACAAATTGTAAAGTATGTATGACGACATTTATAATATTATTCACGTAAATTGATGTAGTAATTGATATTGTAAAAATTGGTTATATAAACAATTTTAATGAAATCTTTTGAGATGAAATAAATGATAATAATTATCTTAACCTTTTATGTAAGGAAAATTATTTTATATGACAAAATTGTTGAAGATATTTACAACTAATAGCAAAATACATAATTTATCTATGATAGACTGCGATAGAGTATTATTCGAAATTTTGCTATATTTATAGATATTTTAGTCCTTTTGCTATATTTGAAAAGAGACCTTTATGTAATTATAAATAATACCACACATACCTTCTATTTTTTATACATAGTTCTTATTTTAAAAAGAAAATATAATGTTTTTAAAACAATTTCACCCTATAAGGATATTTTTTGGAACAAATTTAAGACTTGAAAAAGGTAAAATTGAAAGAATATAGTTGAAACCTACTTTAAGTATTTTTATAATAATAATTATTATTTATCTATAATTTAGTGGCTTTTTCACCCTTACTCCTAATTTAGAAACTCTAAATATGTATTCTTAACGTTGATTTAGATCCTTACACATTTATAAACCAACAACATTTTAAGTCATTTTTTAAAATATCTTTTCACTCACTCTCTATATAAAGATATAATTTTGAGAAAATTACTTTTTCAGTCCCTAGGTTTTGAACCATATGTGCGTTTGGTTCTTTGAGTTCTAAAAATATACATTTTTAGTCCCTAAGTATTTAAGAATAGGTCTATTTGATCCCTATATTTTCAAAATATACCTTTTTAGTCCTTGAATTTTTAGAAATAGGTTTAAGAGGTCCTCAAATAATTTATTATTATTATTTTAAATAAACATTTTGAATTAGAAGAATAATTTTTAAAAGTCGTCTCCTATCTACAATTATTGTGTTCTAATTTTAAATATCTAATAATTATTTTTAAAAAATTAAACAAAAAAAAATACTTAAAAGAAACTTTTGAACATATTTTTAAAAACTAAGGAACTGAAAAAAGTATACTTCCAAAATTCAGGGATTAAATGAATCTATTCCTATAAATTTGGAAAGTAAAAATGTATATTTTTAAAACTCAAGAACCAAATACACATATTATTCAAATTTTGGAGACTAAAAATATAATTAAAAAAAAATTGTATTAAGTTAGGCCTACATTTTAAAAAAAAAAATCAATTTTTGCGTTGAACTTGTGATCGTGAAAAAAAAAAAAAAAGAAAGAGAGAAATCATTTAAATCAATCATTTAGAAAAAAAAAAAGGAAAAAAAAATCATGTTTTAAAGGTAAATGAACCAAAATAGACATATAACTAAAATGGATCAATTTTGACCCAAAAAAGATCGACCAACACAATCTTTTTTTTTCTTTTTTAGGAAATCAATTGTAAACCATATTTATCAGAAAATTATTTTAAATAATAAAACTGTCGAAAATATTTATAAATGATAGCAAAATATCACTATCTATTGCATATAGACAATAAAATTTTGTTTAATTTGTAAATATTTTTATTCATTTTCTTATATTTAAAAATAGCCCTATTAATCGCAACAACATATATGGTAATATGTCGTCCTCTTTCTTAACCATTTCTAATGTATTTATCATATAATATTATATTTTGACAAATACTCTTTTAAGTATCATTTTCTTTTCAAGTTTAAAGAATATAAATCGAAAACTTAAACTTTTCGACCTCAATAAAAGAAATAAATATTTTCACTCTTTAATTAGAGATTTTTACAGAAATGGCTCATTCTCAGTCCCTTAAAAATTAATGACGCAAAAAAAAAAAAAAATCAAATCAAGTCAAATTTAACTTTCTACCTACGTCAAAGCACACTACCACACTTTGTTGTGCTTTCAATAGAGAAAAATGAAGAGCGTAATAAATATGTTACCGCGTTTGGGCTACGATAAACATGACAATTCCTAATGTAATATTGTATAACAGTGGTTGTATGTTTTGATGTAAACAGAAGTTAGATTTCATTTATTTTTTAGGGCAAATCATTAATCATGTAAGAGGTTGAAAACGAGTCATTAGTACAAAAAACTCAATCAACTATTACTCATGTTGGGTTTTTTAAGTACAACCACAATATTCTTTAATGTAGTTTTTTTTTTTTTTTTTTAATTCAATCCGTGGAAGTGAGAGAATTCAAACTTTGACCTCCTCGTAAAAGAATGTATATATTTAACCCATTTAACTATGCCCTAATTGCTTTTTGAGTAGGATAGATATAAAATATTTTATGTATGAAAATCATTCAAATCATTTTAGAGGTTCCATTTCTTTTTTTAATTTCTAAATTAAAACCATATAACTTACGAAAGCTATTAAAAAAAACAAAACACGGAAAATTCTGAAATTCAATTTTAGGAATTGGACTCATCCGCCTCCACGACGGGTTCACTAGCAAGCAGCAGCAATGAAGACGACGCCTCCAACTCGCTCTCTTCAATCTTCACATTCTTTCTTAGCCTTTCCAACGATTCCTTCAATTTCAAAAGCTCATCCAAATCCAGATCCTCAATTTTCATCAATTCTCCTCTCGATTTCATCTCCTTCTCCATCATCTCTCCCTTCTTCTTCTCCATTTGCAATTGTTTAACCAGATCGATCAGTTCCTCATTCTCCTTCTCCAAAATTCCGCTCTCCCTCACCGCCGGAATCCGGATCGCCTCCGATTCGCGATTTAGGTACCGATCGACGACGTCCTCAACATTGGGATTGCCGAATGAGAACGCCTTACCGCCGGGAGAGAAGACGACAATCGCGATCTCTAAACCGCACAGAGTAGCGAGATCGTTCGCTTTCTTAAACAGACCGTTTCGGCGCTTCGAAAAGGTAACTTGTCTGGAACCTCTATCCTTCACCATTTTCATCTCGATTTTTCGCCTTCCCATTGATAACGTACTTTTAATTGACTTTCTACTGAAAATTTAACCGACCTGAGATTGATTGCTGAGGAGATCTGTGATTCTGATGTTATGGATCGAAAACCAGAGGGTTTTTCTCTTCAATCTTTCTAATATCGGATTTTGGTGTTTGCTTTATACACAGTATTTTGTTCAATTTGTTCACTAACATGGAAGGCTTTTAAATCTCTTTCTAAATTTGCCTCGTTGGAAACATTGAGATCCTGATTGTGATTATATTCAAGGAGGTTAATGTCCCTGAAGTTTAACAACTCGATTTCACTCGTAAGAAATGACCCTCTCTTCCATCCTTTGTTCGACATACATGTTAGAATTTAGTTGGAGACCATAGAGACTAAATTCTAATTTTAAACTATAGAGGCTAAATTCTAACTATTTTGATAGAGAATAAATTTGCAATTTAACCAAATGACTATTTCTTCTATCTCTTATTGTTGAAATTTGTTCAATTTTAGTCTATATATAGGATAAATCTTAAATTTTAGTAGCTTAAAGTTATTTTTTTAATAATAATTATCATAAAAGAAAATACCATATGGGAATATGCTTTCGAAATTTATAGTAAAAATGATAATAGATGACAAAAAAGTTTTTCAAAAGTAAACAATAAACTAACCGTGTAGTCCAAATTTAAGATTTATTGAAACTATATAGATTAAAATTGGAGTAAAACGTAAGAAATTTCGAAGTTTAGAGACAATATTTTTAAAAAATCTGATCTATTGCTTTTATGCTTTTTCTTTTGTCCTTATTCGGGGTCCTGTCCGAATAATGAAATTTTATTATTTACTTTTAGATCTTTTAGATTTGTTTCAAATAGGTTCTATTTGATTCGAACTTGTCTATTATTAGTTTGTATTTAATTTAGTTTTGAATCCTGTTGTCTATATAATGCACTACTCCACTCAATCTATGAACTAAATTGGAAAATGAGCAATTTATTGACGGCTTGCCAGACTTTATTGCAGAAAGAGTCTACACTTCGCCCAACAAAGCTCATTACAACAAATTCCATGAGAAGATATTACCTATGGTTGAATAACCTCTCTTGTTATAGATTGTTCTTTACAGATATGCAACGAAATCAAAGTTGAAAGCAAAGTGCAAAAACATGCGAGTTTTCATAAAGAAAGAATTGTAGATTTTTGCTCTCAATACGGCTAGGAAAAGATAGAAGAGCTAAACTCTTCTAGAAAAATCAAGAAGAAAATTTATAGGGAACCTTATAGAACAGTAAGGTACTACAAGAGAAGACTTCAAAGGGAACATATCACAATAAACGATCCTATCACAGGACTTATCAAGAAGAAAAGCCTAAAGGCCAAAAGAAGCATCAGGGGAACAAAGGAAAAGAGAAAGTTTTTTTGCTACAAATGCAAGAGAAGGACATTATGCTAATAAGTGTCCAAATAGAAGAGTAAATGATCTAGAGCAAGAAGAAGAACAAGACTTCGAAAGCTCTTCTTATAGCTCTTCTTTGAAGAAGATTATCAAATTCAAGAGTTTGAAGAGAACAACTTTTACTTTTCCTGCCCAGAAGATGGGGCCCAAAAAATGGAGTAGTTTACTGTGAGTGGGGCAAACGAACAAAAGCTTAATATCAAATACAAGCAGCCTAATGTGCACATTTGCAATGATCAATTTTGTTTTATAAATTCTTTCCTTTTAGTAAAGGATTTGAACAAGAATTGATTTTGGGTATACAATTTTTAACTCAACTTTATCCTATCAAATAATTGAAAAGGGTTTGGTTAGTAAAATTTATGGAAAAGAAGTGATTTTAAAATTCATTTCTCCGATGGTTCCACATGACCTTATGGGGATCAATGAATTAAAAATCCAAGAAATAAAAAGAAAACAAAATCAAATTCATTTTCTTAAAGAAGAGATAAGTTTTTAGAGGATAGAAGAAAATTTAAAGAAACCTTCAATTATCAATAAAATTCAAGAAATTCAAAACAAGATTGAAAGGGAAATTTGTTCAAATCTTCCAAATGCTTTTTGGAATAGAAAAAAGCATATGGTTGTTCTGCCTTATGTCAAAGAAATCAAAGAATCGGATATCCCTACAAAAGCTAAACCGATTCAAATGAATTTGAAACTGCAAACACATTGTAGGAAGGAAATTCAAGATTTGCTCGATAAGAAACTTATCAGGCCATCCATAAGAAACTTATCAGGCCATCCAAAAGTTCTTGGAGTTGTGTAGCTTTCTACGTGAACAATGTGACAGAATAGGAGCGTAGCGTGTCAAGGTTAGTGATATACTACAAATCTTTGAATAAAGTTTTGGAATGGATTAGATATCCAATTCCCAACAAACAAGATTTACTTAAGAGAATTTCTAAAGCAAAAATCTTTTCAAGATTCGATGTGAAATTGAGTTTTTGGCAAATTCAAATTTTTGAGAAAGATAAATACAAAATTGCATTTAATGTTCCATTTGACCAATAACGTTATGTCTTTTGGATTAAAAAATGCACATTTAGAGTTTTAGAAAATTATGAATGATATTTTTAATGATTTTCAAGACTTCACAATTGTTTATATTGATGATGTTTTGGGTTTTTTCTACAAGTATAGACCAACATTTTAAACATCTACAAATTTTTAGTGAAATTATTAAATGAAATGGTTGAGTAGTTTCGCTACCAAAAATAAAATTGTTTCAAACAAAAGTAAGATTTTTGGATTCTGAAATTCATATGAGCCTTATAAAACCAATTCAAAGGTCTATCGATTTGCTTCAAAATTCCCATATCAAATTCTTGATAAAATCCAATTACATAGGTTTCTAGGTTGTCTCAATTATGTGTCTCACTTCATACAGAACATCAGACCCATTTGTAAACCATTATTTCAAAGGCTAAAAAAAGAATTCACCGGCCTGGTTTGAAAAGCATACCAAGGCGGTTCAAAAAATAAAATCCTTAGTCCAATCAATTCCTTGTTTGAGTATTATCAATCTAGGCACTAGCCTCATTGTAGAGACTGACGCTTTTGATATAGGATATGGAGGAATCTTGAAACAGTGCGTAGCTAAATCTGAGTCAGTTGTCCGCTTCCACTCAAGAACGGTACCCAAAAGAATTACTCAATAGTAAAAAAGAAAATATTAGCAATTGTTCTATGTGTCCAAAAATTTCAAGGAGAATTAATAAACAAAAAATTCACAATGAAAACAGATTCGAGAGCATCAAAATATGTGCTAGAAAAAGACGTAAAAACTCTCGTAGGAAAGCAAATTTTAGCAAGATGGCAAGTCATTCACTCGTGCTTCAACTTTGAAATTTTATAGGGAAGCAAAATCCTTTAGGACCTCTAAAGGGAGTTCCTCACTTCTAGAGACTAAATCTCTTCTCTCTAAAATCCTCTTAATAAGCAATCACAAACTTTTACACGAATTTTCAAGCTGAATGAGATAATAGACTTATATCATGATATCTTTTTTTCCTTCATTCTAATTTTTGTTTTCGTATCACGGATCTTGGTTCGCGCTTTATGGCATTTCCCCTCTCAAAAAAATCAAATACTGCAAAGGATTGTTCATGGAACTACTATCGAGATTCTTCGGACCATATTTCCTAGTCATTTGGTTATCCCAACAATGGGGGATAACAACCGCTTATGCAGCCACTCCTTCTGAGGAGGCCCTATTTATTGGTTCATTACTTGTCCTACGAGGAGGACCCTAATGTAGTCAGGTTTGTCTACGAGGAACTTTAAAGAGCAGCAACTTTCAGAAAGGAAAGGGGAAATCCCCCTCCTCTTCCTCAAAAGGCAAAAGCCCATCCTCATCGTTACCTCAGCCAATGAGCTCCGATAGTTCTGTAATGGATATAGGTTCACTCCAACGACCTGATCTAAAACAAGATCCGACATATGGTTAGGATCTCCAACAAAGTCAGTCATTTACTCCACTGAGGCCTTCTGCCTCCTTGATCCGCTCTTCTGGCGGCCTTGTCCAATTGAGACCTACTGTCGCACCGTCAACAATGTCGTCATCAAGACCGACTGCTCCATCAACTTATTCCATTGTCGTTCAACCAAAACGACGTTTCCAACCACATCCAGAAATCATGACATACATTGCAAAACCAAGTTTGATCTACGAACCTATCATTTAAAATGAATATGAAGGTCTCAGCACACTCGAGTCTGTTCACAAAATCTATCTTGAAAATTTCTAATTTTTTTCCCGAGAGTCTACACAAGACCCATACCTTCTTTCATTTTTGTAGGCCTAAGTCTGCTGAAATTACCCATATTCCAAATAAAAATGATCCTTAAAAAATAGCCTTTTCAAAAATAAAAATCTTCGAAGTTCTAAATCCTACAAATTGGAATAAGAGTTTATTTACAGAAAAATCTTTTTCAAAATCATTTGTCCCTCAGACATTCAGTTACCGAGACTACTGCAGAGCATGGTACAACGTGTTTTGGCTTAATCCAAAAGAGCATTCTTGGTTCATTCTTTGTTGCCAAAATGACCATAAAATGCATTTTCTAATTCGGTTCATAGATTGGTGGTATACCTTCAAACTCACCGATGAAATTCTACCAGTGCCTCTTCAAGAGTCATACTTTTATTTCTGTAAGACTATCTTAAAAAATCATTTCCATAATTCCATGAGATTTTGTTTATATTTTCAAGACCCTTGGATTATGGGTTGGGATTTCAAGATTGAATCAAAGCCTCAATACAAGAGGTTAACAAAAGTTGTAAAAATCAAATGGTGGTCCAATGCCAACCGAGATCAAGGTGGCTTGAAGGCGGTCAAACCTTGGTTTTCCGATAATGGCTACATGCAAGATGTATCGATCATGAAAAATATTGAATTCTTGAACAACAAATCGAAGCTTCTGGAAAGATTAGCTCAAACTTCATCAAAATCAAAGTTGCAACAAATTCTTGCGCAGATAGCTTTAGAGACATAAACGTCAAGCGCTCATACAGAGCAAGAACTTGAAGAATCTCAACCTTCTCAAGAAGTTCCAATGTCGATCCAGATTTCGACCCATTCCTTGACTCACAACTCATGTGAGCTTCGATTTAAAGATTCAGCTCGTTTCACAACGAAACGAAAGGTACATCACGAATACTTCGCAAAGAAGTAATTCCATCATTATTAAAAAAAAATGTTGTATATTTTCATCTTTAGTTTTAAATTTGTGCATCTGTAAGTACTCCAGTTTGCACTGTATATACTCCTGACGATCAAGAGAAAATGAAGGTTATTGGTTTGTCGTGGCAGATAGCATGTTGTCCAACATGCCTAGTTTGGCCCCAGCTGCATTGAGTGTAAGACGACGTTTTAGCCGGTAATCAGCCTAGCATGAACGTGTCCAGGTGAATCAATAATTTAGTTGACATGGAGAAGACTTCAAACATCTTTAGTAAAGTTTCTTTATTAAAGACAAAGAGATAAAACTGCTCAATTATTCAAATCCAACCCACGATACCATTCGCTCTTTGCTGGCCACGAAAAGAAAAGAGGATCGATTTCAAACAAGGCTCAAGGAACAACACTCGAGGATCCAAGCTTTAGAGTGGTGATTGATTGCTCGAGACTCTGCCTCAAATCTATTGGAGTAGTGACTTATGCAGGTAGCGAAATTCAAAACTAAATTAAATACAAACTAATAATAGATAAGATCAAATCAGATAGCACAGGACCCATATCTGAAACGAATCTAAAAATTCTAAAAAGTAAATAATAAAATTCCATTATTCAGCCAAATATGCTGGCCAAATGAACTACATGGACCAAAATAGTCCATAAACGAAATGATTTTTTTTTTTCAAGTTTCCAAATTAAATAAACCATGAAAAGTTTAGATATCAAAATAAAATAAATTTAAAAGCTTATAGAAAAATGAAACTTAACTCAAATTTTAGAACCAATAAATATTATATCATATATTGCATCTTTTGGCTTAAACATTGTTATTGATTCATCTCCCTTATGGCTGCGTTTTAACCGTTCATTTTAGTTTCAACTTGCAAAACTTTACCGAACTTTTATACACAATTATAACTATCTTTGTCCACTGTGAGATAAATTCTAATTAATAAGCACATGGTTTCAAATATTTTAATGGTCACACAGGATCCCCCACCCTTCCATCCTTTTTAAGACGTAGTCTTCTTATTGAGACTCTGGCTTGGCTCTCCCTCATTCGACCGGCCTACCTTTCTGATCCTCCAGCTGTTGGAGAGTAGGGATCGCCTTCTCTTTTATTGAGAAAAGGACTGTCTAGGTTACGCGCTGGGTAGCGCAGCGCATCTGTTTCGGCGGAAAAAAGAGGACGTCGTCGGTTGGTTGGCCGTGCTTCGGTCACACTCTATATGTGATTGGAAAATAAGTTGCTAGCATTGGATATCGCCCGAGAACTAGAAGGGATACGGGGCAGTCCCAATAGGGATAGAGACTCTAAAAGCAAAGACTAGTTTCTAGGTAAGAAGCGGGGCTAAGAATAGAACGCAAAGTTCCTATTCTTGTAATAGCAATGTTGAGTTTTCGGTTCCCAGAATTTCATTCTTTTTGTACATTCATCCGTTTCATTTGTTTGTACTTTTATGAATTTTAATTTTTTTTAGTACATACCCCACATTTGTTGTATTAAAAAAGAAAATTATAACTTTATATATAAAAATCTCTGTAATATCAAATGACACATTGTTTGGCAGCAAAACAAATTTAAGAGCTTCCAACTCCACAAGCAAGAGATAAGTTTAATTTGATCTTGATTTAAATAGGTGAGAGTTTTAGTGCAAATTGGAGATCCAAGAGAGTGCGGAGCCATCTTCATCTTGTTCTCCTTTCGTCTAAAGTCAAGCAATCTCCCTACTCATTGCCCTGTCGTGAAGCGTCTTCTAGTGTGTGTTTTGTTAATCAAAATTGCTCCTCTTCCTTCGAAGAGCTCCATGCCTTTTGAGATTTAAATGTTTCTTTATAGCTCCTGCATATATTTTTTTTAGACTTTTCTCTTAATACAATTAAGAATAGGGGGATTCGAACCACAAACCTAGTGGTTACTAATACACTCGTATGTCAATTGAGCCAAACTCGGTTTGGCTTGTTTCTTTAGACTTGAGAGATCGAATTTTGGTGGACATCTTTTTCCCTATTTTTATATATGGTTTCTCTCTTTCAAAAACTATATATATATATTATATTATAAAGAAAAGTTAAGTAGAATAAATGTGCTAAAATTTTGTTTAAAAAATGAGATAAAAAAAATTAATATAATGAATGAACCCAAACAAACACATATTAATTCAAAGTAGATAAATTAAATCAAACATTTCCGGAGTACATAAGACTAAGAACAAACTAAAAGTAAGCTTACAAAGATCAAATTAAACGAATGGAAAGTATAAGAATAAAATCAACAAAAAGTTAAGAATAAAATGGTATTCAAATCTTTTATTTATTTAGTAGTAAAGTTTATGGAACTTTGGCACATTTGGTTGCTACCATTCATATTTGATGGATAGATTTTTCCAAGAGAGAAATAAAATAACTTTCAACTGAATCTCAGGTTAGCTTCACATTCTATACAAATACTAATTCACGCAGCCTTTATTACAATTCGGTGTGTCGCGCTCCATGCAAATATGTTGGACTTTATCATTCATTGAGTCCAACCCGGTTACACCCAATTAAAAGTTGCCACGTGCATGGACTTAGAGGCTGCACCTAAGTATTAGATATGATTTTATTTTATTTTTTAAAAAATCTTTTTTCTTTTGAAAGAAAACATAAAACAAAATTGGGTTGATAACTATTTGTTAGTTAAAATACTATTTTGGTCATCATATTTGAAGTTTGTTCATTGAGTGGTGTAGAATCTCTTGGTACTATAGTAGACAAGATTCTATAGTAGACCCAAGTCCATATGACATCTCTTCAAGACTTTCTATTTTGTAAATTGTTTTGTTTTTGTTTTTGTTTTTATATCTACATATAAAAATATATATATATTTTTTGATATAGTACTAAGAAAAACATGAAAGATCTTTAAGTTCAACAATGTGTGAGGTTAAGAGGATTTGAATTTCAAACCTCGTGATGAGATATATATATATCTTACAAATTTGAACGTTTAAAAACTACAACTAACAAAGAACTTATAATTGAAATGTAATTATTCCTTTTGATTTTAGAGGTTCAATCCATATGTTGCTGGAAAAAAAAAATAATTAGCTTAACTAATTTATGTATAAACTTATATGAAAATAATTAAGGATAAATAATTTTTTACGCCTAAAATTTCATATCTCATAAGTAAGATATGTCGACGTTTATACATATGAGTTCGACATCGACATATATTGGATCAATATTTTCATTATTTCATACAAAAATTGAGTACATCGACATATAGTACTAAAAAAAATTACTAAAGTAAACTTATTAATTATAAGAAGTTTAAATTTCTTTTAAAAGATAAAATAATTGTTTGTTGATATAAATAATTGTTCCTAATCTTTCTATATTTATAAACTTTTATACCTATCAATAGATATCAAACGTTTTGGTTTTTTTTTTATTGAAAAATAAATCAAAATATTTACAAATATAGCACAATTTTATTATACATTTGTTATAGTAATCTATCGGAGTTTATCGCACATAAACTGTGATATTTTGTTATTATTTATAAATATTTTAAGCAATATTGTCATTTAAAATAATTTCCCAACATTTTATTGTTACTTTTATAAAACTACACCAAGATTTAATACCTTCCTCACAACTCACAATCAAAATTTAACAATGTCCGACGTAGACGGAGATGTCAAGACTTCAATTTTACATAAATGTGGATGGAAATATCAATAAAATGTCAATATCAGTAGATATTTTTGTTAAAAAAATTATTATTATTATTATTTTTTTAAAAAAGTTTGTAGATAGATATTGTGTGCTTTTAAACAAGTTAAAATGTTTGTTATTTCTAGGTGAAAAAACCATTTTGATGCTTATACTTTAAAGCTTGTTCAATTTTAGTTACAATATATACTTTCAATTGTCCAATTCTAGTCAATTTACTTTTAATATATCTTAAATTTAGTCCCTCAAAATTAGATTTTACTGAAATTGGTTAAATGATAATATTAATTTTGATGTAAGAAAATAAAACGTGACTATATTTTTAAAATTTATAGTAAAAATGCTAATAAATAACATTTTTTTAAAAAAAATCAACAATAAACTAACCATGAACTAAATTTAAAATTTGTTGAAAGTATATAGATTAAAATTGAACAAACTTCAAATTATAGGAATCGAAATGATATTTTAAACTTATTTCTATTGTATTACGATATTTTCATTTTTTTTCATTTTTTTCATTAATTTTTTTATCATATAATGAAAATGTCAACTTCCTCCAATATTTTTCTCGAAGTCATAAAAATGTGAAAATATTTCACAACTAATGAAAATAATTAAATTAAAAATTTGAAGGGAACAAAGTCTTCCTCTCTCCAGAGTTCTCAAGTGAATAACAATGGTCAATGGGTCAAAATTCAAATGGGATTTGAGGAATTTTCTTGGCTTTGATTCTAAAATGCTTTGAATTCCTTCCCTGGAGTTGAATATCCGACAACACACCGGATCTTGTCTGCTCACAAAATCCCTCTCCGAATTTTCGTTTTTCACCTTCCCAAATGAGTACCTAAAATCCCTTCTTTTTTCCACTAACAAAGTCACTTTTCATTGATGATAGAAGCTAATATGTTTTAGCTAAGAGTGATTTTGAAAATGGGTAAAGTAAGTGTAAGACATATCTCCCATGACACCTTTTCAAAGCCGTTGCTTTCACGCGCTGTCTCTCTTTTTCTCATTTATAGATTAGAGACGGTTGAAGAACAGAGAGACAGCGAGAGGAAATGACTTTTGAACTCACTGAAGACTCTTGTTTTCCACCCCTCTTGTTAGGTGTATATGTGGGTCTTGCTCTTCTTGATGCCATTATTGCAGTTCTTGCATTTTATCAGGTTTCCTCTGTTTCTAACAAGCATTTCCATTGATTTTGTTAATTTCCCCCCTCCCCCCTTTTATCTACTCTCCATTTTTAGAAACTATGGAATGTGGGTTTGCAATGTATTGTTCTATTGTTCCAATTTCAGGTTGGGATTCTTATTTCTTTGCATTTGAATGTGTTTCTATAGTTTGAGGTTGCCATTTTCTGATTGTTTGAAGATTTTGGACAATTGGGGTTTTATTATTTTCATTAAGGATCGATGCATCTTGTTGATCGCTTGGTTATTGAGTCTGTTTACTGTTTGCTTTTCTGTAGATGACTAAAAGGGGGTTTCAAATTGGTCAATAGACTTTCATTCACCGAGATTTGTACTTTTACTAGCCTCCTGGTTTTTTCTTTTTAATTTGTTTCCTTTAAATCAGAATTCATTTCATTATTAACATTTTTACTTAGTTTGAATAGCTAGTAGTTATTTGGTTAGTTGGCAGCATCTTTGAATATGTGGATTTGCTTCTGTGCTTACCACTTATTTGATATTTAATAGTATCGCTTTAAGCATTCTTGGGGACTTTCCAATTCTTGGTTGTATTACATTACATGTTTACTGTTTATCAACACACTACTTTTTCCTGTAAAGTTAATTATGATTGTTATTTTTCCAAGTTCTGTTTGCTATATGAAATATTCTTGTATGAGAAAAGTAATGGCTATTCATTAACAATTTCTGTTCCAGTTAGTGAGGATTCAATCAAGAAATTCGCGTGGTTGGACTCGTCAAAAAGTGAGTCTTGCAATGCATTTCTCTATAGATGAAAAATGAAATCATTTTTTTAATTTTAATTTTAATTTTATTTTTTTATTTATAGATGCTTGCCCTTTTATCTCTTAGTTTAACTCATATTTATTGACTTTACTGGTAGTTTAGGATCATGGCTCTTTGTTATTCATTTGGGCAGCCAATTCCGTAGTTTCTGTTTCTGGTTATCTTTCCAATAAATGAGAGCTAAATTCTATTGCTCAGGAGAGATTTCATTGTGTGATTTGTATCGTAACATTATCACTAACACCCCAACTTAGAAAATAAATTTATATACTCCATCAAATCCTAATATACAGGATCAATTCAGGCCCTTAGATAATCTCTTGCCTTTTGTCTTTAAGAATTGCTTGTTGGGAAGCCTCGATTGGGATGTTTAGATATAGTCTCCAAGCTCCAAAGTCTTAGGTCTAAACTCCTAGATTGAAAATTCTCTAACTTAAAACGCATTTTGTCTCTTAGAGTTTCCCTTAGGGGAGCACAACCTCATTGAGGATCCACTACCTCGGTTACCCGAATGAATTTCTTGTTGGACCAGAAGCAAGTAGGTTGCACTTAAAAAGGGTATATCCTTCTTTGTCTGCATGACATTAATGATTTGGTTAGTTTGGTGGACCGGCTTATATT
Source organism: Citrullus colocynthis (assembly GCA_031780015.1). Classification (NCBI taxonomy): domain Eukaryota; kingdom Viridiplantae; phylum Streptophyta; class Magnoliopsida; order Cucurbitales; family Cucurbitaceae; genus Citrullus; species Citrullus colocynthis. The sequence continues at coordinate 1,316,689 of QLSR01001478.1, forward strand.
GGAGATCTGTATAAAGTAGAATAGTGAAATAGGGATGAGAGATGCAGGACTCCCCAACTTCTTGCTTCACTTGTGTTCCACCGGATTTCTTCTGGTTCCTACTCTAGAACATACTAGAGTCCTTACTCGGGTTATGAAATTGAGTCTGAGGCTATCATCAATTGTGATTCTCCTAGCTCTTGATCATGGTGGGCATGCTAAGATCAATGAGGAAAGTGGCAACTTTTCTAAGGATTAGAGGATAATGGTCATAATGCATGCCAACACAACATTCTTCGAGACATTGTTTGATGATGCGCACGGTTGTGACTTGTGTTTTTCTGACATCATATGCAAAGACATAGACATTGTTGATATTGAAGCATAAATTTATTAGTTTGTATGCGGATTTTTGTCTCATGCTACTTGCACACTGCAGGTGTTTCATCTATTGATTGGTTCTTCTAATTTGGGTAAGACGTTGTCATTTTCACAATCATATTCGAACTTTTATCTTTTTTGCCTCTACATTTTATTGTTGAGACCCAGTTTTTATATTTATTTGTATTTCGCATTTATTTACTCGATTGAAACATTGTTCCTCAAGTTAGTTTTTTTTTTTTTTTTTTTTTTTTTTTTTTTTTTTT